>VUQG01019065.1:0-24077 GCA_015106755.1 Etia nguti
TATACACTCACAAACCTGTCAAACCTGCATTTGAAACGTTGGCTTCCATAGCAGTATAGTATTGCAACATGGCATTTTGGTCTTCTAACTAAAATAGGAAAATAGGAACATAAACAGTGCCATCTATGCCAGGCCTGGCCCATATCTGAATGACATACGTCTTATCATGCCAGAAGTCAGCCAGCAGTGATACCAGTTTCGGGCCAGACCTGCTTGCTATGTGGGAAAACCACTTTATTAGGTACACATGTTCAACTACTCTTTAACATAAATATCTGATATGCAGATCACATTGTGAACTGAGTGCATTCAGGGATGTGGGTCAAGATGACCTGCATGAGCTCAAACAAGCATTAATGGGGAAGAAAAGTGATTTAAGTGGCTATAAATGTGATATTGGTTGTTGGTACCAACTGGGCTGCTCTGTATTTCAGAAACTGCTGATGTACTGGGATTTTCCCACCCAACCGTTTCTCGAGCTTAAAGAGAATTGTCAGAAAAGGAGTAAATATCCAAAGAGCTGTATTTCTCTGAGTTCTCTAGGTGAGAATGGCCAGACTGCTTCAAGCTAATGGGAATGCCACAATAACTTAAGTAAATACTCACTACAACCAAGGTTTGCAGAAGACTTTGTCTGAATGTATAACATGACTAAAATCGAAGCAGAAGGCTGTAGCAGTATAAGGCCACACCCGGTGCTGAAACTGAGGCTACAATTCACCAAAACTGGAAATCAGAAGATTAGAAAAATGTTGCCTGATCTGATAAGTCTGATGAGATTCTGCTGCAACATTTGGATGGTGGGATAAGAATTTGGGATAAACAACAAGCATCCATCCCATCTGGTACCAATGGTTCAGGCTGCTGGTGGCGTAATGGAGTGGGGGTTATTTTCTTGGCATTCTTTGGGCCCCTTAGTGCCAATTGCACATCATTTAAACATCACAGCCTACCTGAGTATTGTTGCTGTCCATCCATTTTTGACCATAGTGTATCCATCTTCTGATGTCTGCTTCCAGCAGGACACTCCATGTCACACATAGCTCACATCATGTCAAGACCAGCTTTTTTGAACATGACGGTGCATTCAAAGTACTCGAATGGCCTCAGTAGATACCACATCTCAATCCAATGAAACACTTTTGGGATGTTTTGGAAACAGAGATTCTTACCATGGATGTGCAGCCGACATATCTACAGCAACTGCGAGATGCTATCATGTCAATATGGACAAAAATAGCAGAGAAATGTTTCCAGCACCTTGTCGAATCAATACCATGAAGAATTAAGGCAGTTCTGAAAGGAAACGAGACAATTTTTTTCTAGTTGGTTTAAAAACTTAGATATAGATTAGTATCTATGAAATACAGTGCGCAACTCAGAAACTTTGATATTATTTTGCAAAATCACATCATCAGAACTTTTTACTAGTGTAAAAAATGTATAAGAATCATCTCCACAAAGAGTTAGACCACTGCAACTTCTTATTTTCAGGATTGTCTAATAAATAAATCAGTAGGACAGCTCCAAAATTACCTTTAAAATCTTTTTAATGGTCTATAAATCACGATTAGGCCTCTCAGCTCTTCAAGCAAAAGTCTTTCAGGCAGACCCAGAATTAGATCCAAATCTGTTGAGATTTCTCTGAGCTACAGTCATTCTAATCTCTGGAACAACTTGCCTGCTGATTTGAGTTCAATGACAACTGTTTCTATAATCAGAAACAACCTTTTAATCTTCGTATCCCCTTAGACATGCACATACAGTATTTAACCACTGACCTGTGTTTGTTTTCACTCCTAACATCCACAGACATGTATACAATTAGTGATTCTAAACTGGTCTTAGGTGTGGATGCTAAAGCGTGAATGGATGTCTGCCTATCTGCTTGCCCATGTGATGGTCTGGTGACCTGGTGGCCCTCTAGCACAGTATCAGTTAGGGCTGGCTTCAGACCCTCCTGGCTGGATAAGCATTTAAGAAAATGGATGGACACCTTTATTTAAGGCACATTGAGTTTATGGGTAATGGAAAGTGGAACATAAATAAAATTTCCATTCCATTCTTGACTCACTCTGATCCGATAACCTTCCTGCCAATCTTTTCCAGGCCTACTGGTCTCTGTTCCCTGTGCTTGAAAACTCTTAGCTCTTCTGTCAATCTACCTTTCAGATATCATTTATCCTCCCTATCTCACCCGAGCTGCTCAAGTCTCAAGTCTCCATCTGCTCTACAACTAGACTCTGAGGCGGTTCTATATGTCCTACTTACTTTCTTTCATCAAAACGCCACAGCGCTAATCTGCTTCACCTGAATCTGCTATAAGGACAAAAGTACTGGGCCACCTACAGGAACTGCTCATGCTGTGAAGCTCCCAGCATACAGATGTGCTGATGTTAATGCCAGAGGAGGTTTGGACCTTTCTGTAACTTTACGTGGTGAAATTTGACCAACTTGTTGCAACCATAGCAACCTATGTTACACTTGACTGTTTATGATGTTCTTTTAAATTATCTAACATTTTCTTCCGATATATTTATTTATAAAGTGTCAAATCACAACAACAGGCACCTCAAGGCACTTTATACTGTAAGGTAAAGACCCTACCATAATACAGAGAAAACCTAGACAATCTGAAAGCGTTTGGTGACAGTGGGAAAGAAAAAATCCTGGCAGAACCAGGCTCTGAGAGGGGCAGCCATCTGCCATGACTGGTTGGGGCTGAAGGGAGGAGGAATGTTATTAGTGCCAATAACGTTGTGTAAATGGTGTTGGAACTTTTACCTTTGTCATTTTAGATATTTTTCTTTGCTGGACATGAACTAAAATCACTGATGCCTCTCCCCCTACAGTAACTGGGGTACGCTCCACAATTTGATAAGTGGAAGAGAATGAATTTATCGATCTTTCACGTTCCCTCTGTTGCTTTCTGTTCAGTTCTTTCCTTTAAAATAAAAATCTGAACTCTACAAAGCTATCAGAGATTTCCAGTATGATTAATTTTCTTCTTCAAACTCCAAAAGACTAAGAAGTAAATCTGTTTTCCGTTTGACTGACACAGCGTGACGTTTCAGTAATTAGTTACTGACAGTAGAGAGTTATTTTCATAGACAATGAAAATCTTTCATTATATCTCAAAAACTGGAGGATTCCTACTCCATCACTGATATCTGAATATCAGAAGGTTTTGCAGTGAATAATGAAGAGACGGATGGAATATTTCCTGCTGTGATAGGAATGACTGGCAGATGGCTTAAGCCGTTTTTCACCCATGCACTGGAACGCTGATATTTGAGTCACGTATGCCAGAATGTTAAAAAGTCTTTAACCTGTCAGCTCCATGGCATGAAGTCAGTTTGATGCCTGTGCTACAGGTTCAACAGGAGAGCTACAGACAATGTCTCAACTACATTCTCCCAATGTTTTTCAGAGTTCATGTGTGAAAAGAGCTTCCCCAGAGATACCTATATTGTGGGTGGGATGCAGAGAGAAAAGTGGGGGTTAAATGCAAGGGTGCATCGAGAGATTGGGGTTAAAGTGAGAAGCCGGGCAAACCGGAGGGAGCTAGATGAGCAAGGAAACAGAAATGGAGCAGAAGAGAGTGGAAAGAATGGTCCAAGCGGGAGATAAGGGAGGAGGAGGCAGAGTGGGAGGGAGGCGGGGTGGGTGAGAGATGGAGAGAGAAGGAAGGACAGAATGAGAGATAAGGACTGGCAGTTAACAGGGGCTGATGTGGATAGCTTGGGGAAAAGGATGTCTAAACACAGCAGCTCCCCTGCTTGGGGGAATTATTTCCAAAAAACCTAAATCTATCCTTCAAAAGGTAGCAATGGGAGAGAAAAAAAAGGGGGGGTACAAAAAAGTGACAGTTTCTTTTTTCAAAATACATTCAGCAAGCAGTAAAAGACTTTCAGAGATGGCTTTTTTCCCCCACTCCATGCAATTTCAGATCCAGTCACTGAAAGATAAAAGATACTATCCTTGTAGCTGTTCGTCACAGAAGTTGACAGATTAATGCACTCAAGCCATCTTGATTACCTCTTTAACCCAGCGGGTACCCATTTGTGAAGACCTGACATGAAAAAGGTTTCTGTTCTTGTAATTATTGGGAATTTGCACATAAAGTAGCCTAAACCAAAAGGACAGAAAGCGAAAACCGAAGAAGCTATTTCAAGAATAAAAAAAACAACAACAACAACATACAAAACAGCCTGGATAATTACTGGAAAATAATCAAATCTTGCACTTTACTGGGTTGGAAAAATGTGAAAAATCAAAATTAGAGAAAAACAATAGGGAATAAATAAGATCAGAGGGTCGAAGCACTCAAAAGAAAAAGAGGTGCTTTTCCCTTAGATGTCTTATAATTGCTTTTTAAATTCAATTTGACTCATTGCCTGTGGGACCTGCAAAGGTAGAGCACTACTGTGTCTTGAGCTGAGATCTTTTTACTGTTTTCTGGCGTGGGACTGATTGGTGAACTTGTGGAACAAGCATAAAAGTTTTCTATACTTTTTAGGGTAGCTTGAACATTTAAAGAAACACATAGCTAATTTCATCTTTACACTTCTTCTTCTGGTTGCCCCCTTTAGGGGTCACCACAGTGGTTCTCTTGCCTCCATCTTATCCTATCCTTAGCATTCTTCTCTGTCACACCAGCCCTCCTGCCTGGAGGGCAATTTTATTTATAGAGCGCCAAATCACAACAACAGTCGCCTCAAGGCGCTTTATATTGTGTAGTAGATCGTACAATAATAGATACAGAGAAAACCCAACAATCATATGACCCCCTATGAGCAAGCACTTTGGTTCAGCTGAATAAATGAAATAACTACAGTCCAGGGTGACGGGAACTTTGGCTTTTTTGCAGGGTAAAAGTAAAGGAAGATTTATTGTGAATCTGAATATTTTATCTTCATTATATACGTTTCATAACAGGAAGCTGAACTTATCCAAGAAATTAAGATCCAACTTAACTGCACAGTCTTAGGTGTCATTTCTTGGAGTTCTGGTTGTACAGTTATAGCCAGTTTACACACTGGTTAGTTTTTAAAGCTTATTCTGCTCCGTTTGGGCCGACAACATATGACATTCAAGTGATTTACAGTATTTTACCATATTTTAGACTTGAAATTAACAAATTATTTATTATAAATTAGCAAATACAATTTAAAAATTAAATATATAAAATGTAAAACTGTTAAAAAATTGACTGGATTATTATATACTGAGTTGCATTTGACTCTTAATTTGACCTCAGTGTTTGTAAAATTTCCAGCACTGCCCTGAACATGTCATACTTTGATATATATATAATCCCAGAAAGCAGGTTCCAACCACGTCCAGGTAATTTATGGAAAATGTTAAATGGTTATTGGATTTATGCCATAGGGTTAAAGGAAAAGGTTAAGGCCACTCTCAAGATGAGTCATCCAAATATTTATCGTCACACTCATACAACGGTGTCAGACAGTTTTTTCCCTCCTATCAGGTCAGGAGCAGCTACAGCAACACTAAAGAGTCTGAAATAACACGTAGAAATAAATAAACAGTTTGGAGAGCAAGGTGAGTTTCTAATATCGTACTAGCCTTGCAAAAATTCACAAATTTCTAAATTTTCACTTGAAATGAAAATTTTCCTCACAAATGTGCGGCTTTATAATCTACAATTCTGCCACTTCTGTCTTTGAAAAGAAGATTTTCTCTTTTTTATAGTTTTTCTTCTTACCCCCTGCACCCCTGTAGCTACAGAGATCTAGCAGATCTTTAGACTTTGATGTGAAGTCAGGAGGTGATAATATTAGCTTAGCTTAGCATGAATATTGAAATCAAAGGAGAAACAGCTAGCATCACATCTCTGTTACTCAAATCTAAGGGGAAGCCAAGATTCAAAGTTATGTGATGTTATATAACAATAATTATTATATTTCTGTTTGTGTACAAAGTAAAGCAGAGAGTATGCAAGCTTGAAAAGTGAAAGGTCATGGGCTAGCTGTCTCTCCTTGG
The DNA here is from genome assembly GCA_015106755.1 of Etia nguti. NCBI lineage: Eukaryota > Metazoa > Chordata > Actinopteri > Cichliformes > Cichlidae > Etia > Etia nguti. The sequence continues at coordinate 6,007 of VUQG01019065.1, forward strand.
TTTATGCTTTTGCGCTAAGCTAAGCTAAGATAGGCTAAGCAGGTGCTTAGCCTATCTTAGCCTAGCTGACATACAAAAGTAAGAGTGATACTGATATGTCTCAGATAGAAATCTATATATTATATATATTAAACTTTTCCATCAAAATTAAAAATCTGGATTTGCTACTCAGCATAAAGGAGACCTATTCTGCTTCTGCCTAACCCCATATTTTTATTTTGAGACTCCACGAGAGTAGCTTTGGATAAATCTTGGTTCAAAATAATCCTTATTAAGCTCATACTGGTCCTTAAATAATCCCGTTCCTGTCTTTTTAAGACCCCCCTACCAAATAAAAGCAGATTAGCTTGCAGAAGCCAGCTGAGGGAATAAAATTGTTGCTTTTGGCCGACAGAGATTATTTATACTCACTTTTTACTGCGTTATTTGAAACTTGGGCACATGTAACAACTACATTCCGAAGACAAGGAAGAGCAGGATCAGTCTCCTTTAAAGAGGGAAAACCCACTGAGCTGTCCCTGATGAATACTGAAATTAATGAGTTTGATTCACCAATAGAAACAGTGAAAGTGTCCCTCCACTTTAAAAAATAGAATGCAGTTTCCCTCGAAGAGATCCCACCTCTTCTTGTAACTGAACGGCGGCCACTCTGGGATTTGATCTGGACGTACGATAGCCATTGCACTCAAATCCAGCTTTGTGACGAGTCGCCTCTTTGTGTACAGTATCGATCAGCTCAGTGTGAAACTCATCTGGTGGCTCCATCAGTCCAATGGAAGCTGCATTTCATCCAGGTTAGCTTCTTGCTGTACAATGCTTCTGCGCACATCGGCGATGCATTGTAACTGCTCTCTGCTCTGCAGGATGAAATCCAGCCCGGATGGAGCACAAAAAGCACTGCTGCTGTTGTGAAAACTGAAAAAAATGAATAAAAAAGGTCTATGGCATCATGAGGTTATGACCGTTTGCTCACTTGTGTTCATTTTTTCCCATCTGAATGATTCTGAGGCTTAAAAAGAGGCGTCAAAGAGAGCGCTGGCATTTCTTCTATCTGCCAGAATCTGCTGGCGTTTCAGTTTGCTCTGAGAGGATAAAACATTTGACAGATGTGAGCTGATAGAGGTGCTGCTTGACGACATTAACAGTTCGGAACTTAAATAATCAGCAGGGGAAAAAACTGGAAGCTGTGAGGAAAATGTCTGCTGTGACTGCCTAATGAAATGCACGCCCTGCTTCTTTTTTGCCTTTTCCATGCTTCTTATCTGAATCTATGCATCCTCCACCGTGAGTGGGGATTATATGTTAATGCACCCAGCTCAGCATACATACAGCATAATAAGGGCTTTGTCACGCAACAGCAGTTAGGTGGCCGTTGTGTTGCAAGTGTGTAGGTTTATTGCTGTTTTTGCATTTTAAGTGATGTGCAGTGTTTTAAAAGTCAGCAGTTATTCTCACAAACACCACATGTGCACTTTAAAACCACAGAGTGACTAGAAACATATTTAAGTTTGTATTGCAGTAAAAAAAAAAAAAGACCCAATAATTCACCCAAGGTCAAAGTCACACTGTGACTGTGTGGAGATGATTCTGGTGCTAGTTGCCCAGTTACGATATCGGCTTTTCGTGAGTACAAGGTGCAGTCAAAAACTTCCAGGAACAAAACCAGAAGCCTTTCTTGATTTAAATTTGGCTGAACTCCCCTTCAAGGTCATCTTTTTGTGTACCTTTGGATTGTTTCTGTGCTGTTGTCATCTTTAGATCCCGCAGTGTAAGACCTGTTATGTCACTTTGTACTTTGTGCCTCTGTGATGGACGCTGGATTTCCTCCAGTGTATAGAAAAAGGCGTTCCTTCAACTTGATCTGCATTTTGGGGAGTTATGCCCTAAGATGCTGACAGCCTTGGTCCAGGGGATGAGCTCATGGTGCACAACCTGATCCGTGTTAAACAACCATAATCTCCTGGTGTCCGTCCCACCTTCAGGCTTAGAAGCTGTGCTCTTAGGCTGGACGATGTTCAGTTGGAGCCAGAGACCGGCTCTACTTACCTGTGCGGATTCTTCAAATAAAATTTGGATCGGTTTAAAACAGAAGACAGAGTTTTGTTGGTGGTGAAATCACAGAGTGAGGACTGGAAGTGGTCAAAAAGCGACTTCCAAACAGAGGGCTGAATATAGCAGCCCCGTTTAAGCCGCCCAGTCATGCCTGAGAACATGGCCTTGAGTGGGACAATGACCAAATTTAAATCATTTAAAGTTTTTGATTCTGATAGACCTGTTCAAAACATATATTGAAAATTTCAGCAGCAGTGTTTGTTTCCAGAAAACGTGACCCAACTGCTCAGAAGAAAAATCTTCCTCAAACCTTAATGTAAGCAGTTTCATAGAGGAACAATTTTCAAGCCACATCTGGAAAACACAGCGCAAAAGCAAGTGTGGATGTAAACGTGAATCGTGACATCTCAGCTAGCTGTACACTTCTGCCGGGACTGTTTTCAACAGCTACCCAGGAGGCCTGAGCCCCCCCAGCTGGCTCCTTTAGATGCCAAGGTCCATTGTCTCAAATCAGAGCCTCCTCCAACTCTCCAAGCCCGATCACTAAGGCGATGCGCAGACACCCAATGGAGGAAACTCCTTTTGATTGCTCATATCTCACTCTTTCACTCACTGCCCGGATCTCACGACCATGGATGAAGGTTGGAATGAAGATCGACTTGTAAATGGAAAGCATCGCTTTGCAACTCATCTGTGTCTTCACCTGGAAACTGGAGGTCTGCATAACTGCAAATGCTGCACGAATCACTCCTGAAAAAGATCCCGAGATACTTCAGAGTATCCATGACAACCAATAGAGACCAATAGAAGTCAGTGACATTCAGTGACTTCCATAAGTTACTGTTTTCTCAACTTTGAGGCAGGCAATTGAGCCGACTGCCAGTGATTGCAAAGGATACTGCTGACCAACATATGAGGATGTTTTAAATACATTAGAGGGTTGCCTAGGCAACCGAAGCCTGGAACCAGCGACCAGCAGTCAGCTACACAGCAATGTCCAACATGTGAGGTGCTTCCTCTGCGGACGCCCTTTTAAACCCAATCTACATGTACATGGTGCTTCAGCACTTGTTTACTTGTGGGGATGTGGCGTGTGGGTGGGTGTATTTGTTAATACCATCATCATAGCAACAACAATCAATCACTGACAAAGCGAACTGAGACTCATTCACAAACTTTGTTGATATAGAACAGGCTGACGTCTCACCGCAATGATCCAATCCTCCTTCCTTTGATGTGCAGCGACAGGCTGCACAGGCTACCACCTGATCAGCTTTACATGTCTGAGACCCTGATGTCACCTCCTTGGTCAGAGGCCATTAGCAAAAAAACAGCGCAACCACACACAGTCTGCCCCTCATGGCAGCTTTAAGGACTTTATGATGCAACTGTTTGAGTGTGATGTTGGCTAGCTCTGAGCGTGCTCCAGAGCGATGTCATGAGGTTCAGTCACCCTTTCGCTATTGATGACCTTCCTCAAGCTGGGTTTCCTTTTCATAAGGAATAGGGTTTCCTATTCCTTATTCAACCGTCAACCAAAGCTACGACAGTGCACAAGAGAGGCGAAGAAGAGAGTGCAGGAAGGGTGGAGTGGGTGGAGGCGAGTTTCAGGGCTGATTTGTGACAGAAGGATAATAGCAAGGGTGAAAGGAAAGGTTTACAAGATGGTAGTGAAAGCTGCTGTGATGTTTGGTTTGGAGATGGTGGCACTGACAAAAAGAGACCGAGCTGAAGCGGGAGCAGCATGGACAGGACCAGAAATGGGTCCAACAGAGGGATGGCTCAAGTTAAGCAGTTTGAACACCTGCAGAGGAGAGAGAGTGCATATAATGGACAAAGAATGATGAAGATGGAGCTCCCAGGTAGGAGGAGAAGAGGAAGACCACAGAGGAGGTTCATGGATGTGGTGACAGAGGAGGATGCTAAGGTCAGATGGAGGCAGAAGATTGGCCGTGGCGACCCCTTAAGGGTTTCCCCAACCCAGCAGAATAGAAAGCCATCATTTTCATCAGGTATTATTCTTAGAAATACACCCATTGCTAGAAAACAGACACCTAATGTCAGCTGCTTGGTCCTCCTGAAATCTACACCTGTTTGTGTGAATCTGAGCTCTGAAGAACAAGTCACCCAGAGCAAGTGTGCCTCACTAATTATCAGTTTTTGGACAACAATGGAGCTCTGTGGCACGAAGAATAGGAGGCTTTGACAGACACACACACAGTACTTGTTAGCAGACACGTTCTCTGTTGTTTTGGCTCCGCACATGCGACAAAATATAAACCGTCGCCACACTTCCTCTTTAAAACGCAAAATTTAGAAGCTTGTGGTATCTGCCAACAAACCCCGAGCCAATGTCATCCTTTCCTCTGTCAAAAATTAATATCGCCGGCTCCCTTTGAAATCGATCAGTCCGCCGCGGCCCGCTGAACGCTGTTTCCATGGTCTGATGCTCGGCTAAACCATGGCAACGCGAGCCCTGCTGGAAGTGTGTCCTGCTGCAGGAGCCAAATAAACACATTGACTGGAATGTAGATGAAGGCATAGAGCTGATGTCACAGCGCCGTACCTGCTTCTCACACTGTCGGCGGGTTTAATTTGGAACTAATTTGTTTGTGCTGACAGAGCCACACGTGTGTGATGCTGTAATGTCCATCTTAAGGACAAAGACGATGGTCAGTTTGAGCTTCAGGGTGTGACTGAGCTTTACCCAGCTGTGCTTCAACACAGACTCTGTGTCTTTATCAGCTCTCATGGCTCACAGCAGCAGATCTTTACCTGGGCCTGAAAGCTGCTGCGACCACACGATCCATCACCCACAGACACCAAATGTAAGGATCATTTAAACGGATTTTGTTGCATTTTCCTGCAAATTTCAACCTTTTTAAGTCATCTCTGTCTAAAAGTCTCTGCTCTGCAGCTTTTGACTGAATCATAGTTTTATTACTTTGTTCAGTTTGTATGGAAGGATGGATTCAGAGTGTTTTCTGGTATTTTAAGGGACATTTTGGCATTTATTACACAAAAAACAGTGGAGAGAAGCAGTGACGGCAGATATAAGCGAGCCCATAACTCTTTAAACAGAAACTATTCATCACTCATATCTGTAGGTCAGCTTGTTTCAGTGTACTCTCTCTGCTCACATGAACCTTCAGTTTACTTGGTGTTTATTTTATTTTACTTTAATTTTATTGAGCCATTTGTTCTGTTTTATTGTGTTTTGTGACTTTACTTTTTCTTAGCACTCTCTTTCTTTCTTGTGAGTTCTTTCATTTTATTGAGCTACATTACTTATTTCAATATTTTGTTATGTTCTATTTTATTGAGCTGTATTTTTACAGTACTCAGCCTCTGTGTTTTACTTTATTTTTATGATTTCCTTTTGTATTGTTGGTACTGGGTTTTCAAAAGTTATGGGTTTTATCTACAAAAACAACCCATTAACATAAGAGAGTGAATAGATTATTCTCATTCTGAAGGTCACTGAATTTTGCATGTCACAAAATGACTTTCCTGCTGGAAACATTTTACTGATATTGAGACAACCCAGTGACCAAACAAACAAGCCGAGCAGGTTGTAATGCTGGTAATAATATTCATACAGTGAAGCCAAACAGGTGAAACACACTAAATGTGGTAGACGAGGGAGGGATCGAACAAGAACAAGAGGAAGACCAGACCAGTGACAAATGCTGAGTGAGGATAATAAGGCACAGGTGAGAAGAGAATGAACAAAGGCAAGTGTAGCAGATATCAAATGGCAGACTGCGTTGTGACGACAAACAGGGACTGGTTGTAAAACTGGCTTTATTTTCAGTGTGGAGTCCAAAAGACAAAATGCAGCAGCAAAATCAGTGGACACACAGCAGCAGGCCTCGCTTCGTCCCTGTTTAGCACAAATGAAAAGCACATAAATGGGTGGTATAATGGATAAAAGGCAGTTTCAATTACTATTTTCCTTGTTCGAAGTAATCAAAAGCACTTTGGGGACCTTTAGCCCTAAGAACTAATACTTAGTAAAGCAAAATACACCAAATTTAAACATACAATTTAGTACAGGGAGACGAGCTACAGAGAACATGCCTTACCAGTGTGGAGTCCATGCAACTCTGGCTGGGAACCCCCACACATGCAACATGTTTACTAGCGGTGTCCCACTGATTAATGCCCCACTACAACAGTGACATGTGGAACCTTAGTAATACAAAAAAATTCTATTTAAATAATAAAAAATAAAATATATACAATGCAGTTTTGAGAAAGTTCACTGTGACTCACTCAGTACATTATATCTCAGCTACACAAGAAAACAATCTTAAAAATCCCTCATCATTCCAGAAGTTCCCAGTTTGGAATAACAATGTCTAAATTCATTTCATACTGATTAAAATGACCTTTACATCACTTTATAGTTTGCTGTATGAATACTGAACTAACTGAAAAACTGAGCGTGGCTCTTGCTGAGAAAGGTCAGAGTCGAGCTCAGCCGGTGTCACAGCTGATCAGCTGATTGAACCAAACTAAACATGGAATTAAAAACTATGTTTCTGTGGGATAATATGGAATTACGCAGGTTAAAGGTTTGACATCCTGTGATAGACACACACTTCCACTTAATGCAGTTTTCCCGGTTACTTATAAGCTTGATTGGAACCTGAATTTGTTTGAATGGTTCTGTGAAATTCTCCTTGTTTACTCACTCATGTTTGTTTTTACCCCTCAGCCATAAAAGGCTGATGAGGGATTGTCGTCACCCTGCTGAGTGGATGGCGTCAGAGGGCATGGGCGCCCAAGTTTTTGAACACGATAACTTGAGAACAAAGCGACGTGAGATTTTTTTTATTGATATCATAGATGCATCTACTAAAAATCTTAGAGTTTGAAGATCAAGGTCAGAGGTCAGGTTTTCTGAAAATCTTGTGAACTCGATTAGTTAAAAACAAGACAACGTAAGAATTTTAAATTTATGCTTTAAGTGCATCTACTAAGGCACAACCGCCAGTATTTTTGTGCTGCAGTTACTGCTCATACTCATCTGTTTGTCCATTGGTAAACTGGTACGTGGCACACTATTAAAGCTGCTTTAGCGTGCATTTAATCACTGTTGCTGCTTCAAGCCGCTTTATAACCTTCCTCCATCTCAGCTCCTCTACTTTGTGCTGTTTCTGTCCATTGTGGGGTTCCTGCTGTTTCTTTTGTGGAACCTGTAGGCCCAAAAAGCCCTCAGATGTTGAGTAAAAAGTGCAGAATTTTCCAAAAGTAAAACAGAATCAGACTGAAATACCTGAAATTGTTACTCAAACACAGCATTTGAGTGAATTTCCACTGTTGGAACCAGTACTGAGTAAACTATTTCTGACACCTTTCCATCAGTAAATGATCTGAAACACTTCTTCCACCTCCGTCTGTCCTCGTTGCTGACTCATCTGAATCTGAAGCCTTCCAGCCATGCAGAAACCATCTCGCAGCAGCTCGTCAGGATTTCTGTGCAAACACAACCAGAAGAAGGGAGATACTGTACATTCCCAGTAAATTATTCATCAGGACAGTGTTTTCACAAGCAGTTCATCACATAACAAAACCAATGCAAGACTGGAGCATATGTCAGCAGACGACTGGAGGAGCTGAACACACACATTAACACATCTTTCATCCATCCTCAGCGTCTGTGTGTGAATTCACGTCTTTCGTTGTCATCGCCATGTTTTCGTTGTTTCGCGTCGAGCAGATTCTGCTCAGCTCCTTTTTGTTTGTTTGGCAGTGGGATGCTTCACTGAGCTTTACCTCGCCTACACACATCATCACTTCTTTTTTCTCCTCTTCTTGCAGGGTTTGGGTCATTTAGCTTCCATCCATCTCTCGTTATCAAACATGTGCTCATCTCTGAATGGGTCCATGCACCTTACAAGAAGCAGCACGCACACCTCAAGTCATCATGCAGGATTTAGACTCAATTCTGTTTACTGACAGATGCTCCATGTGAGCGAGTGTCTAATGTAACAGCTTTAAAAATCTATTAAATGAAGGGGGAACCAGTTAGAAAAGAGAATCATCATCTAAATCTGCAGCTTCGAGAAGCTTTATAGTGAGTTCTGTCTCATTCAGCTCTCTGTTCCATACATTTACTGATTTACTCTTACTGCTGTCAAAGGCTGATTTTTGGCTGTTGTGTGGACCTGACTCCAACAGAAAGCTCTGAAAATCCATATCACGCTTTGTGCCAGCACCAAACAGCAGCGTCAGAACAAACCGAGGAGCACATTATGGCTTCTCTCAATATTTTTTCTTTACAACAAATAGTCAAAATTTTGTGCAGAGGTTTTCCTACCTCAACATCATCAAGAACTTCCACAGAGTTTTGTGTGTATTTGAAAAAATGGCTGAAGGGGTGAAGAAAATGTCCTAAATCTCATGACAGAGTTTGCAACCAAGAGGTGAAGCTTGAATATATCTCTTGTGTCTGAAAGGGCTCAAGGAGGGGATTATGCTCAGCTGCAGACATCATGGATGAGGAGCTCCTCTTATACTTGTCTGAAGTCTACCTGCATTGTTGGGCAAGGTCAAGAATAGCTTGTCAAGGCCCAGTAATGTTACTTGTGGGCGTGTAACTGAAGGGGGACAAGGAGGACTCAGGAGAGCAGCACAGGCCATGGAGGAAGATTCTGAGAGAGGAGACAGTATTTAGTCCAGGTGAGTCAAATCCAAATTATTTACAGGGGTGTGTGTGGGTGGGGTTTCAGAAGTGTTTCAGGGAAGCCTACCAGTGGAGCAGACCAGCTAAAAGGAAACTTTCAGCCAGCAGGGAAACTATAGAGTTCACCTATAAGAGAGCCTGTTTACCACATTTAGGAGGCAGACAACATGGCAGACCCTGAGTGCAGGAACCAGTCCTTTCATACTGTGGTGATGAAGTTAATGAGAAGCAGGTGGTCCGGATTCCACCCAGAAGGATGGAGAATGCCTGCTCAACCCATCGGAGAGAGCCAGTACCAGAACAAAGGTAGAAGGGCATCCGCACGGAGCCTCACGCTGACTGCCTAAAGATGAAATTTACATCACTCACTGCAAAGCGTCTCATGGACACAGAAACTGTGACACGTGTCTTGGTGGTAGAGGTGTTAGAATAGTAGCTCCAGATATTACCTGCCACTTAAAGAAAACACGACTCCATTTATTCTCACTCCTTTTCTTCAGCACCAGTGCATAACGGTCTCTGCTGTATTCGTGGTGGTTGGAGGAAGAGGAGCTGAAGAGCGAGGAGAGGAGGAGGCGGCGATGTGCGAGACGGACCGCTGGCCTGACAGGGCGGCCACTGGTGACGGCCTGCGCAGAGCGAGGCTGCAGAGTGGGTGTAATGATGGCCTCAGCTCAGGAAAACAAGTCGGTGCTGCTGGAAAACAGAACTCAGGATGCTGTAAGAGGCAGCCTGAGGAGATCACGTTCAGGACTAACTGGAAAAAATCAGAGTGGGGAAACAAAAAGAGTTAGAATTAAGACGTGAAACACAAAAATGTAATTATTTATGTTTATGTTTCCCCTAATTGCCCCTAAAAGATTAAATTATCTCTGTAATACAAACGTATTCCTCTTCTTCCCCTGCTTCCAGGCTCCACACTAAGCCGGGTGAAAAACATTCCGACTCCAGCTCTGTGGTGAACACAAAGCTGTATTAGAAACTGCTCTTTTAGTCCCAAACTTACATGAAACAAGCTGTTTTACTTGCCCGATGTTAAAGGCTCCCTGTGGAGTTATTGACCTCAAGTGCACTGCAGGTTTAAATGAAATGCATCCAGCTTATTTGTTAGACCTCGAGGATAAACTCAGTGTTTTGGCAAGTATCACTGAATGAAAGTTGCTTTTTGGTCTTGAGCTGTTTCTTGTACTCTGCTGCAGAGATTAATGCAGGAGGAAAAGGGGGAAAGTGTGTCACTTTTGTTATATTAGGGCCAAAAAACAATGAATGAAACACCTCATAAGTAAATGGCAGCCTGAAGGAGGTGGTGGGGGGGATGATGGGCACATAAAGCCTTTTGTGGTTATTGCTAGCCAATAAAGAAAGAGGAGAAGCTGTTTTCAACTGCTCCTTTATTCAATCCACACCAGCTCCACATGTTTGATTTGGCATTTTTGCCCTTCCTGATGCAGTGTCAAAGGGATTCATGCCTCCTTCCCTCCACTCTACAGCAAAAGCATGACATGAATTAAAAATGGGCCATTAAGAATTAAAGAAACATGATGAAATCAAAGTGTGTAATAACCTCACCTGATATATATACAAGGTCCAAGCACAAGATTCAGACTCATTAGCACCATCCACCCTATTTTGTTATCACGTGTGTATATTATGTATACCTGACGGGTCATTTACGAACATTTCAAACCACTCTGACCAACCAACAAATAGTCATCATCAAAGCAGCCGGATAATGAATTCATGCCAGTAGAATACTTCACTGATCAATAAATGCTTTTAAATTATATTAAAATTTGTATCAAAGGTCCCTTTTTGTCATGGTAATGCATCTTGTTCAGTTAAACCCATTAGCAAAGGTCCTGTGATGCTTGCACGAGAAGCAATTAAGCATTAAACAGTCATTGTGCAGAAAATAAATCCAAAACTGTGACTCCAGGAGAAAACACGAAGCCATCAGATGATCCATAAATTAAAATAAATTCTAGCTGCAGCTCGAGGTTTAGCATGAATATTCTTTCACCTGCTGAATTCAACTTCTGCGACCACATTCAGGTTTACAGAGTCCGTCTAGGGCACAATCTCCACGTTTCCTTCCTCCTTTTATGAATTTATAAATCCATCATTCCGGTACGGCTATGAATGTGCCGAGTATGCCTCCGCAGTCTTTTAAGGTGGAAATCATCGGCGGCTGCCATCAGTCGGCAGCTCTCTGAACCCGGTCAATCTCATGGATCAGTTTGCAGAGGCCGGTGGGTCCCCTCAGCTCCAAACACACCTCATTCCTCACAATTACACAGCTGCTTTAAAGCCTCGTATTGACGCAGAGGTCTGCTGGGAGAGACTGTCGAATGTGAAAGCTTAATCAAGTGTGTTTGTCTGCAGAATTGACAAAAGTCAAACTCGAGCCGTAACAATCAGACAGTTTGAGTTCTTTAAATGCTCGTTCATCACACGGATCACCGTGGAGTAGCTTCAGTGGTTAAAGCCATATTTGTGCACATTACCCACAACACACATGCTCGTTCTCATACCAGTGTTTTTGTGTTTTCCTGCATTCTGCTTTACAACCATCCTGTAATTAGTGAGGAACTCAATATGTGCTCAATTATGAAGTCTTTACTGCAGACATTACAATCCATAACGAGGTTGGAAGTGCTAAATTACGTTTGTTCTCATTACTGAAGCTGGGCACTTCCTCACATGCATCAAAACTTTGAAACTAATAAAGAAAAAAGAAAGAGACCAGAAAGACGCCTTCTGGTAGTGTGAAGCGTCGATCCTTTGTCATCGTTTGTGTGCTGCTTCTCTGAGCTCGCAGGAGGCTTTTGGATCTCTGCCTTGTTTTGCCCCTCGAGCCTCGATCGATACATCGACTGTGGAGTCACGGCGCTGAATGCCGGCGAGGTCACGGGTGTGAGGCAGGAAGTGAACTGGGTATGTGTTCAGAGGTGAGCAGCTTCAAAGGGGCTGAAATCAAAGCAGAGACGAGATCTCCCAGAGAGCGCACACCTCCACCAAGGTGGCACACCTTCTCCTCAAATAAATACTCAGAAACGCTTCAGGTGGAACTGTGTGTTACTGCGAGGGCTGTACAGAGATGTAGATTTTTAATAAACATAAAGTAATGAACGTTTCATTTAGACCTGGACCACCAGCATTAAAGCTCACTTTGGTGTTATTCTTGTCTCCTGCATTTGGGTGTGCGAATTAATAGACTGCTCACACATCCTTAATATGACAAGGTGAGCCTTTATTGCGGCTGATCAGTCTCAAACTTAAACACAACACATCCAGAGAAATCCATCATCTAAAGAGCCAGGAGGTACCAGGAAACAGACATGAGCCAGGGCACGACTCCACACACTGGGGATGCCTCAGTAAGACAGCAGTTACACATCTGCAGTACAAAAACAAGAAGAAACTGCAGGAGGACAAGAAGACAAGGAGAGAGATAAAATCACATCAAAGCAAGTTTATAAAAATGTGCTTGTAAGGAGCTTCATCTCCTCAGGCAAAGCAGAGCGGCCCTGACAGTAAAAGTGGGGTCACCTTTAGATTTATAAGGCTGTGAGACATCTTATATGGAGTCAACATATGTGCTGTGGAGCTTGGGCCAGACCACAAAGTGCTTTAAAACTGGTCAGCAAAATCTTAAAATCAATGAAAACATACAGCCGATGGAAGGCTGGACCATGATGTAATGCCATCTGGGACGACCAGTAAGAAGCCAAGCTGCTGCATTCTGGACCAGCTGGAGACGGCAGAGTGACCAGAGAGCTGCGGCCTAGACAAAAAACAAATGCATGGATGCAGTTTTAAGAGTGGATTTTGGAAGTATTGGTTTAATTTTTGCAGTGGGTCTCATTTGGAAGATGACTGCACAACTTTTCTGACGTGTGTTTCAAAGGTCAGGACTGAGTCCAAATATAGCCCTAAGTTTCTGGAGGTGGGCTTCAAATTCACATATAAGCGCCTGTGGACACTTTCAGAAAAGGTGATGTGGTCTAGATGATTGAGCAATAATATTTCTGATTTTGAGACGTTTAACTGAAGAAAATATTGTGCCTTCCAGCTATTGACATCAATTCCCCAGCCAATGCCAAGAAATACAGATTTGATGACCCAAATGCAGACACACGGAGAAGGGAAACTCAAATACACCTTTTTTGGGGGATGAAAGTCCAGTAATAAGTCCATAAACAAGGTATCATAAATCCAGCAGCAGGAGGCACACAAGGAAACACACTGGAAGTATAACAGATGCCGTGACAAAGACATAATCAGTCAAGGCCTGGGGAACAAGACACAGCTGAAAACAATCAAGACAACAGGCAGGGGAAGTGAAAGTGGACATAGAAATGAGAAAATAAACTCAGAAGTGTTTAAATCCAGTTGTTAAGTGATGACAAGATGAATCCTGCTTCCGGGTCCAAACTTCTCTGCATTTATTAAGGCTGTTGTGTTTTTAACATGTTTTAATGCTTTGTATCTTGTTCTATTTAATCTGAACAAGCCCCTAAAAAAAGTTAGTGATCACTGTCGGCCTCTCTCAGTTTTTATTACCATTATTCATCGGCAGCACGTTTTAAAGCTCAGTTTTTAAAACCTTACGATGTAACTACAGCCCTGCCCATGCAGCAGTATATTAATGCTAACCGCGTATTGTGGATAGATTATCTCAGTTGTTCTCCTGACTGAAGTTTGGTCCGTTTACAGAATCCTGCCATGTGATTGCATTTGTCCCTAACCATTGGGAACCCTCACGTTAACTTTTACAGAGTGGAAAAAAGTTAGCATTCATCCTCCAGCTTCACTGTGTTTATAGTATGCTAACCATAGCTGTGTAGCTAGCCACTACGTAGCAAATAAAACTATACCATCAGTAAGCACATGGTAATATCATCTTGAGATGGAAACTACCGAGCTAACTCCCTGCTAACTTCTAACTCCATTAAACTTCATTAATCCTGTTTTCATGGATGCCTGGATTTTAAGCTTATTGTTACACCTGGTAGAGCAGGCAAACTGATCATTTTATTAAAGATGAAAGAATTTAGACAGTTTGTAACTCTCAGTGATGCCGCAGTGTTCATTTGACTTTGAGACCTAAAGCAGAGTTTGGACCCGGAAACGGCTAATGACGTCAGACTTAAAGACCGGATAGAAAATAAAATAGGGCTTGAACTCAAACATTACCACAGGTAACATAAGCTGTAGATGGTGAATAGTTACCTGTGGTAAATGAAGAGGTTCACTCTTAAAAGGCTAAAAAAATTCCCCTGATTGCTGTGATTTTAATTAAAATTGGTCCTAAATATTTCTTCCTCAGCTTCCCCGCGATAGTGTCCTTTGGTGGTGGTGACCGATACACTGTCAGAAGCCGCAACAGAACATAAAAAAAATTGACTAGAACATTTATGGAAAATCTGAAATCTGCCAGTGCACACGTGAGATGATTTTCAGAAGCAAACAGGACATAAAGAAAGCTAATAGGAGCCATCCAGAGCTAAAAGGAGCTATCTGATGGTAATGGAAGCAAAATTGAAGTTCAAAAAATGTTCACATCAGGAGAAAATTGCAGCCGTGAAACAAGTTTAAATCCATTTGTTTCAGATAATTTCAGGATATGAACGTACAAATCGTTCTCACTCTAACCCGGAGATTCTGGAGGAAAACTGTACAAGATATTACAACACTGACTGAGTCAAAGTCCAGAGCCGGGCACAGGGCATGACAAATGCACCGCAAACATGCAGATCATATTTTAATGTGTTCGAGATGACCTTCGAAAAGTCCAGCAAATTAAACTAAACCTGCAGCTGAGCATCATTTAATTTCCCCCAGAAATGGAGGAACATGCTACTACAAGGGATTTTGAGCTGATGAGTAACTTCACACTCTGCTGAGTTATTGACTTTCTGTCTGCTCCTATCATTTTATACTGACTGTGCTTGTTATTGATCGGATTATGTGCTTTTCTGGCCCTTCGATGGAGAGCCATTGTGCACTCAGTGTTTCCCCACTTCAGGCCAAGTGACCTCAGGGAAGGACTGAGAAACTCTGAAGAGGAAAACCATGAAATTCACGCTGTAACCTTTTCTCACAAAATGATTCGCTGTCTGAGTATCGGCAGTTTTGTGGCAAACATTTTGCGTTTGGTGAGACAAAGTGAGCTCTGGGCTAAGGGGAGAAGCTGCCTCTGTGGCAGGGAACTACAATCATGTTTAAGAATAAAAACAGAAATTGGTTTTGACAGTTCACTTCAGCGGCTCTCTGAAAATCAAAGGTCAGGTCCCACAGCTTGTTTTATTTCACCTCCTACAAAATTCACGATCCCACAGCCCTACGCTGTCGGGGCTGTTCTCTTAACCTTTATTTGTCTGCTGATGTAGGATAAAGTGAGGCAATCACTTTATCTTTGTCATGATTCATCCTCCAGTCCCAGCGTGTGGTGATGCACTGTAACCAAAGGGGAAGCAAACCTTAAAGCATGGCTGCATCATCTCTGTGCCAAGCAGCCACAGCGTCAGCTGACACCAGCACGGGGATAACAGATACACCTGAACTTCGCCCACACAGGTGTATCTGTTATCCCCGTGCTGGTGTTGTTCCTAAATCGTGATAATTAAAATTGGTCCAGGTGATGGTGTTTCCACGATTAGTTCAGGTGGCCCACGTGGGCCCCCTGTGTTTGTGCGCCCTGCCTTGTTGCCCACTCTGCCCTCGTGCAGCTTTAGGGTGTGAATGAATACTCGGTGTTGTGTTGGAAGGGTCCTGGTGGTCTCTGCACATCTGGGAAAATTCTCCAAACACTCAGGAAAGGAGCTTCAGTGCTTCCTCCATTACCTGCATTAACAGAGGATACACTGGACCATCCTTTATGAAAGAAAAGGAAATAAAGCTGTCCCACAATTCTCAGGAGTGGACCATCGGAGCGCTAATGAAAACGATCAGCGTGACCGATAGGTGGCACAGATAATCGCATAAGGGGAAATCGATAGTTCTTTTTCTTTATGAATTTTCTTCACACCAGGTAAAATGATTGGGGAGTTAATTTTCTGGACTGCAGCGATGGGCTTTTCTTTCCCTCCGCCAGATCATCTGCATCCATCACCCGTGTCCCCGCGCTGCTTGTGTAATCATTACCTCTGATTTGTTTCTGGATATGAATTTCCTCCTATTTTTGAGTCCTTGAATACATTTTTTCCATCATCTGCCTGCTCTCATATTTACACATTCATGCCCATGTACACTAAATTAATATTTTCTACTTTTAAAGGGTGAAAGAGTCCAAGCAGGAAGATTGGAGGGCAGTGAATTGTTTTACTCCTGATCTCTGTGCTACATTTATAGTAAAACTACTCAGATTAAGATAAAGATCACAGTTCAGTGGTTTCCACTTCTCTTAAAGCCCTGCTTCCTTGGAAATCTCATGTTCACCAAGCTGCTTGTGTCCTGCTTTTAACGCTGTTCTTTCAATTCCGACATCAGATATCTGAGCTGGGAGTGATGTCACTCCTGAGTTGAGTCCATTCCAGTACTAAACTCAGAAAAGTGAAAGGAAGCACAGGATTTATTTGCTCCTGAGAGGGAGAGCCATTCAGACAGTGTGGTGCTTGATGGTGCTGAGTGAACTTGTAAACTCATCGTGTTCAGAGATCAGATATTTTCCATAAATGTCTGTAGGAACAGACGTCTCTGTGCAGCCACAGGTGTCGCCCCTTTGTGGCCATTAAAAAGAATGCTGGTTTAACTCTTTGACCTATAAAGACAAGCTCTCCTGAACCCCTAATGATGAGTTTAATGCCTCAACACACAATAAAGACGTGAAGATCTTGAGTTGATTGCCTTTAACCATCATGAGGTGTTTCTTGTGTGATATCGTGGTAATGACACCTTTTTATAGGCATCAGTTGGGACTGAACCAGCTGATATGAATTTGCACTTAGTGGCAGGATTGTTTTATAATCACTGATAGATTTCAGCTGGTGTCCCTTTATTTCTCATTATTCTATTCTATTCTATTCTATTTCTACATAATGTTCTCATTATTGTGCTTAATTTTTGGACATCTATGGTGTGATGTCTTTGTATGTGGATCTGTTGTTGCCAACCTCTGATTAATATTTCAGGTCAATCGCACCTTTAAAAATATATTTATTTGGAAAATTCAGTACTTTTTTTACCTGCTGTACATCAATGAAGATTCGGTTTGACCACCATTACAAGAGTTTTTTTGGTTTTTCCAGGGTAGCTGCATACTCAGACACCACTCTCACCACCTTCTGATGTAAACCCAGTCAGCAGGCCTGAACCCACTCAGTTCAGCAAAGCTCTTCAACAGTTACTCCTGGTACGTTTTCGAGGGGTAAAGAGTTGAGGCGCCGCCACGCTGGCTTCATCCATCACTTACAGTGCCTATGAAACATGATTAAGACATAAAGTAGGCCTACGCTTTCTCATGAAAGGCATCGATCACAAAAATATGTGACATTTTCAAGTCCAGTCTCTTGAAGAGTTTTTCAGGTCTATGTTTCTGCAGTTAGTCCAGTTATGACCAGATGAGCTGATGGGTAGTTGCCTCATAATCAACTTGCAATTACTGCCGCTACCATGGATGGGCATAGAGTTAAATTAGCGCTCTTAAATGCAAGATCTTTATCAAATAAAACATATGTGCTTCAGGAATTTTTCGGTACTTATAAGCTGGACGTCATGTTCCTAACTGAGACGTGGCTGCACGCTGGTGAAGTGGCCCCTTTGCTGGAACTTTGCCCCCCAGATGCCAGTTTCTTCAGCTCCCCCAGGTTGTCTGGGAGGGGAGGCGGGGTAGCCTCTATCATCAAAGACTGTTTTAAATGCAAACAGATACAAAGTCTTGGTGTTTTTACCTCATTTGACTCCCAGCTCCTGACTTTAAGCTGTCCTGTGGTTTTAATTATAGTGATCTATCGTCCACCTAAATATAATGACTTGTTCATTTCGGAATTCTCAGACTTCTTGACATGTTTTATCCCTCATTATGAAAGGATTCTTATAGTGGGGGACTTTAATATTCATCTATGTTGTGAAGATAAATCCCCGGTTAAATATTTCTTGAATATAATTGATTCCCTAAACTTCACACAATTTCTGTCTGGGCCAACACATAAGGGCCACACTGTAGACCTTGTCTTGGGTTATAGACTCAATGTATCGGTGACTGAAACTTGTGTTTTGCCTACTTTAGACCATCTAGCAATTTTATTTGATATTTTAATTCCTAAATCTCCAGCTTCTGAGAGGGGAAAATTGCCCCTCAGGTCATCTCGTCACATTAGCCCTAAAG
>VUQG01019066.1:8242-19997 GCA_015106755.1 Etia nguti
AACAATTTGCCAAAAAAAAAAAAAAAAAAAAAAGGAAAAAAGGAACTGACTATTACACCTTTAGTTAAAGCTTAGAAATGCTGACAAATCACTGTGGTAATCCACATGTTCAGGACTGTTAAGGGTGTTTTTAGTATTTAGCTTCTTTCTGTTTTAGGTATTTTAGGTACTCCTGTTAACAAAACCAAGAACTTTGTCAATAGCTTCTTAGCTGTCAGTTTGTTTGCTTGGCAGGTAATGGAATAATAAATAATGCTTAAGATTTTCATCTACTAGTTATTCACAAACCATTTTTCTTTTGCTGGGTTTTAACAAGCAAAAGTGGCAGATGCAGCTCAGCCTACTTATAGCTAAGCTAATTTATAGATAATTTATATGCATTTTAACTTCCTCCTCTCCTCATTTCTTTTGCTCACAAAGTTCTCTTTTTCATGATCTTTCTTGTCTTTAATACAACTGTGGCAATGGTGTTGCCACAGTGGAGAATTTCCTTTCAACATACATCACTGTTTGCAGTGTTTTCATTTACAGCTGTCATGTACTTTTACACAATGCGACACTTTCACTCACTGCAGCATAGCTGCTCCTCAGTGCTGCTAAGGCAAAAGCTGAGACTGCAGGACAACTACACACAACAGAGCATGAAGGAGGGGGTAGAGTGTCTGCACAGACACAGAGTAACTTAAAGGATGAACGAACTACTGAACTAAGAGGAGAGAAACAAAGTAAAGTATTGATTCTATGACGCTATTGATCCGGTACCAATACCACCTTTGGTATCAAAGCTGATCCACCCACTACTATTTAGCACTTCTGAGTCACAACTACAGTATTCCTGGTCTGAATCTTCTAGACCCAGACCCTTCTGTGAGAAGTTTGTGTGTGCTCCCTGTGCCTACAAGGATTTCTCCAGGTATTCCAGCTTCCTTCCAAAGACATGCATGTTAGGTTAATTGATGATTATGGATTTGAGATGGATAAAGTGCTTAAAGTGTATCCAATAAAATGCATGAATAAACCTGGCTTGTAGTGTACAACTCTTTGAGTGGTAAGAAAGGCTGGAAAAGCACTATACAATACGTGTAAAACTGAAACCGAGAGACATTCCACACTCGTACTTGTAAATCCAAAGCTAGACCCAGCTTAAAGCTTAAAATGAAAAAAGTGTTATTTCACACATTTACAAGTAACATAATATGATGGAGAGCCATCAGATATGAATGTTTTCTGGGTTAATCTGGTAAAACATCACTGCAAACAAAGAAGCTCAGTTCAGCTGTTTTATCTTGAGTGATTAGATTAGCATGCAGGCTAACCACATTAGAACAAATGACAATAACAAAAAGCTTGTCCATTAGTCTTTTATTGACTCTGGTTGGCTTATATGCATTGCATTAATTGCTGTTGCCAGTCTGAACAAATGACATGTAACTGGCACTCCTCAGCAGCTCACAAGGATTTTCTCCCAGTAACCTGGTGTCAGAAAACACAAGAAATCATGGGTTAATGCCCCAACAGGTCAATTTCCACAATAACATGAGACTTGTTTTGGTGTTGTTGCTGATTGTGTCAGTGATAGGCCTGTGGTGGAAGACTTGCAGAAAGAAAGCTAACTTAAATTTGACACTCCTACTGGTCCTTACAGGTGTAGTGTTCTCATGCCGGGTCATTTTACTCATTCACAAAACCAGAACATACCATAAAGTCTATGATTTACCGGAATTGAATAAGCTTTCATGACTGCATCTGTGAAGTGCTCAGTGTTCTGTAAATAAATGATGTCGTTAAGAAGGATCAAACATAGATGTGCTACCTCACTCCTTGTGTGTAAGCTAGTAGAAGGGTGGGTTGCTGATGAGTTATTTTTGGAGTCTACACTTACTTTACCTACAAAGCAGGCAGCATTCGCACAAAATCTATGTCATTATCACAATAAACATAGCATTGTTGTGCTTTGGGCAACAAATATTTAAAAGAGCCTCACAAAGTTTACCTTGTTTTGTTGTATGGGGGATTTCTCCAAAATAATAATAAAAATAATAATAATAATAATAAATTTTATTTATAGGCGCCTTTAAAGACCCTCAAGGTCACTTTGTGTTAAACACAACTATTGATAAACTGGTGTGATATGTATCCTTGTTTAGAACTATACAATGTTGTTCTATGAAACAGCGTTTCACAGAAAAACGTTATGTAGATGTGACTATGGCAAAAGTGGCCAGTACGTGTCAGATTGGATGTCAGATTGTTTCGAAACATCAACACAATTCCGGCACAATTGCTTCAGACTTTCCATTGTTTCAGAAAGCCCTAGTTTGCCCATCTCTACTTGCAGGTAACTCAAGTCCAGCCAAGGCACACACCGTGAATCAACTCGGAGCACAAACAAGAGAACAAGGTCAGGTAACAGAAGGCACTCATAAGTTGAGAGCCTGATTACCACCACAAGGGTGAAGATGAGCTGGTAAGGAGTAAGGTTTCTGCTGACCCTTTTACCCCCATAAGTGATGCGATAATGGCAAGCAGGTGTGCTGGCTGAAAGTGGGTCAGAGCAATGCACCAGCGCCTGCCCAACTCCACCTGAGAAATGAAAGAATGAGAAAGAGAGACAGTGGATGCAAAAGACAGCAGTCCTGCGAGAACCATGACAGTCTGCTCTTCTCCCGTTTATGTTCTCAAGGATGAAATCTCGACAATAGGAGCCTTGTAGCTCAGTCCTAATTATAAACATAAATAACCATGGTTGATTTATGTGAACCACATTTTTTTCAAGTTACTGTTTTGCTCAGAGTTGTGGTAGCTGCAATAAGTTCCTCTGTTTGTCTACTGCTGACATTTGTAAACATGTAAATAGAGCTCAGATAACCACAGAGATACTCTTGAGATATCCCTTTTCTTTTTTTTTTACTTCCTTGTGGATCATGCTGTCAGCCTGATACAAACCAACACACCAGATGAGAGAAGATCAGCAGTGGCGATCAGCATATCGATTCATGTTGCAGTAATGCTTTTAAATGAATAATTGTAACAGAACTTTTTTTTTTTTTTGCAGTGTTCATTTCCTGTCTATGGTAAAACTCAAAACATCTGTGTGAAAGTGTAAAGATAAAAGGAAAGTATAAACTGTAATTAAAAGAGGCCACCCTTTATTTGGAGTCTTTTGATCATTGTGGTTTTTGTTTTTGTTTTTGTTTTTTTTTCTCAACCAGGCTCAACTTTTGGGGTGGATCTGAATGAGAAACCAAGCAACGATCCATGCTCAGTAGTACTAACTATACATAACAGAGTACGCCCATTCTGGAGCATCTTGTCATTTTTCACTTTATTGAGGACCATAATTTGTAAAATGAACACCTTGTTGTATTCAGCTCAATTCAAGCAACAAAGACTAGAAAATCACAAGGAACTATTTAACACCATATGCAAAGCAGGTCACTTGATAAAGCCATATCAAATGAACATCAGGCTTATTTCCCCATCAACAGGCACTTCCTGCATTTGTTTCCTCCATGAACTTCACTTTTATAACCTAACAAGTTCTGTTAATCTTTTATATACAGTCTAAGACTGAGAGGCTGTTTATTTTTCCAATTTATGTTATAGTTTGATGCAAACCTGCATTACATATATATTTGGAATCAATCCTTACTAAAGCAGCTTTTTCCCATCCACCAGTTAGATTGTTGCAAACAATTAAGCTCTGGATTCGTTTGTGAGGAATAGATGACATAGTACCTCTCCTCTGTTTTACACAGTATCCTGCATCCTCAGTAAGAAATCGGATGACACGGGAAAACCTGGGATACAGGCTCCCTCTGTCTCTCCCATCCAAGCTGCATCAACTCACCTTAAGTGCATCACCTTCAGTCCTGAATACCCAAGAAAAAAAAGGTTTGATTGACATGGCCAGAATAAATTAGTGAAATTGAGATTAGACAACTGTGTCCTGCATTTGCATTTAATGGAAAAAAGGGCTGTCCAGATAGCATGTTTTGTGTTGAGGAAATAATATTTTGTTATTATAGATTATGCAAGAGCACCATCAAAATGATCCGAAAACTGAATCTGTAGTGAAACCTTAACACCTGTATCAGAGGAACTGGAATTGGTCAGAAACAGGTAAGAGCATGTTAGCTTTTAAAATGTAACCATTCATTATGGTGTAATTACCTCTCATTACAGTTTCATTCAGCCAATTTACAAAAACAAATATTATCCCTGTTTTCCCCATTCACAACGAGAAGCAGACGACTGTTTCTGCTAAGACATGTTGCTCATGGGTGTGCTTTTTGTAAACTGGACTTTTCTGTGAAGACAGAAATCTAAGAAATAAATCTCTTAAAAACTGAATACATAAAACCAACATTGTCTTTGTAGATACACAGCTGACTCAAGTAAGACAGAACGCCCTGAGAAAAAAATGCAGCTCAGCCAGGCCTTTCCTTAAACAAACAGTGCCGATACGACATATTAGAGCTGTAAACACCATTTTCATATCTCAACACTGCATTTTGTCTTTCCCACTTAAACTTTCGGTTTCTAAAAGACCAGAAAACAGTGATTAGTCCCCTTCGCTATTACTTATAGCTCAGTATAATTAATCAAATATGTTGATTTGTAACTCCAAAGATAATGACGTATAAGAAATAGCAGCAAATTTTCACTGTCAAACTTGAAAAATCACTGAAAGAACATAATATTTGTTCCTGATCCATTTTAGCCATCATTTAACCTTTACGACAAGTCAGTGACACTGATTGAAATAACTTCTGCTTTTCCTTCAGCTTCTCCTCAAGGCACTGAATGAGTACAGGGTCCACTTTGGGGTCAAACTTATTGGCAAACCAGTGGCCATAGTTTAGCAACCAACGCATTTCTGCAGCACCAAATATACAAACGCTGCGAACGTGTGTCCCTGTGCACGGTGGGTACAGGTGCTCCTCCAGGTACTGCCACTTCACCAGCCTGGTTTTGCTCATCAGGTCTGTGATATCAGGCTTGGATCTAGGCACCTCTCCAGGGACACCTGGCAGTCGCACAAGTGTTGCCCAAAAGTGTTCATCTGGGGAGTAGGTGTCCTCTGACCAGGACAAAAAATCTTTCACTACACCTGAGGCATTCATATGCTCAATGAACTTCCGGGAAAGTACAAAGTACGCGTTTCCAGAGAACACCTCAATATTGTGCGGTGGTGGGTTTTTTACATACTCTGTTTTCACAGGCAGTTTTTGATATTCAAAGCTAGCATCTTTCAGCTCGTAGTGAAATGTGAACCGTTGTTTCTTAGCTGGTGTGGGACGGCTTGTCTCTAACATGTTTCTGCCATTCAGTCGCTTTAGTTCTGACACTAACTCCATGTTGGACTTGAGAGGGAAGTCTTGGCCACAGAGGTTGATGACATACTTCCACTTGACTTCTGAACCCAAAAGGTCAGACAGACAGTTGAGATCAGCCTTTAATCGGCTAATGCTTGCATAATATACTGATTCTTTCTGGCTGGTAATGAAGACATTGGGCAGACACTGGGCCAAACCCTCCATGGCTGAGATGAACTGAGCAGAGGACTTTTGATCATAGTGGATACAGTAGATATTACTGGGTGAGTACAGTGCTTTGATGAGTCTCTCTACCATCCAGGCAGATTTATGTACAACCAAAGAATAAGCAATAGGAAAGTCTTGCTCCTCTTCTGTGACACACACCTTATCATAACCCCTGTGCTTTCTGAATAAAGTACAGTTAGAGGTAAGATAAGCTAGACTTTCATCTTTACTCTCCACAACATCTTTCTTTCTGATTAGCAGAGATTTCCCCACCTCCACTGGGTCCATGTCATAAATGGCAGAGCAATCAATATTGTACTTGGGAAATATCTGCATGTCCGTAGCGATATGTGAAGGTTCAGTGATGTAGCTGTGCTTGACACAGACCAATAGCAGGACACATATAGTCAGCAATGACAGGAAGGAAGGAAGGAACTGCTTTCTTCTTAGTCGCAGCGATAAACATCGCATGGTCATTCTGTAGTGAGAGAAAACACAACATGAAGGAACATAAACCAAACAGATAATATTATTCTTCATAAACACCTAACCACCTAAAAAATCATTTCAGTTTCTTTCACAATAGGGTTACTCCCCAAGAAAAATCAAGGAGTGTCTCTCGCTTGACCCCCTCAGAGCCAGCTGATTTGTTTATTGTGCAATAATTTTAGCACATCCAATGAAGCCATGCAAAGACAAACAGATTCAATAGAAGCTTCTACCCACAGGCTGTCAAACATGCCCTACCTCCATCCTGATTGAAGGTTGACTGTGCTGCTAACACTCATGGACACTTGCACTGTATTTATAAACAGTATTTATTACAGTATAATACAACCAACACTCCTACCTCTATTTATATAACTGTATTTATTTCAGTAGCAACCAGCATTCCTACCCCTTACTCAATGTGCAATACCACCGATCACATCTCACGTAAAAACCTACAGGCTGCCAATGGAGAGATGCCAAACTGTTTCACTGTTCTAGTAACAGTGACAATGAAGATCTATCTTCTCTTACCTTATCTTATGTTACCTTCATAGAAGTGTGACAAGTGCCAAAAAGAAAGAAAGTGTCACCTTGTAACGGCAAGTGTATAATATTTGATACATGAGTTTGTGAGACTTCTACGTCATCATTTTTTCCCTGAAAAAAATGATTTGAATTTATTTTTTAAGCAATAAAAATAGATGTGGCAAAAATTATAAAAATGCATACAAATATATGTAAATTGATATTTAATTGATTTTTATTTTTTTTAATTGTCAGAAGGTTCAATAAATTCTCTGATTTAAAAAAATAACACAAATATTCTGGCAACAATTATTTACTTAAGAAATTCTGAGGAAACACAGAATCAAATTTCACCAAACCCTAAGTACGCTTGTAATACTTACAGTTTCTACAGTACAAAGGTAAAATTTTGCATTTCTTTATTGTATATGCGGACGTTATTATTCAAAAAACAAAACAGAAAAAAGTGGGTCTTATTCAGAGCTGACATATGATTTTTTTTTTCTTTATATAATGAGAAGTATACAGCACACACAGAAACATAAAATTGCTATTAAAACATACCTTTACGTTTGGTAATTAAGTTTTACAGATTTCACATGGATACAGTTTCCTCATTGTCATTTGCTTTGAAACTCATAGGCCTAGTTTTAAAAAAAAGAACAACAACTCCCAATTCAAAACAGGAGAAATCCGTCTGAATTTATAAGTGTGCCCTTAAAAAGTGTGACCAAAACACAAAGGTGACGTGAATATACACTAGAAAAGAAGTTAAAAGAAGTTATCCAGTTCAGAGTGGATGATAATAAATAACTAAGATCAAAACAACTTATTTTAATTACTTCCAAACGTGCAATCTGTTTATTATTGTTTAAAGACTATCATTGCAACTACCTTAAATAAAAAGAACGGAACACTATAGAATATATAGCTTATATGATCTCATCTTTTTAGGTAGACAGACAGAGACAGACAGAAGTGAAACTGGGAGGCCTTTGGCATCTATGATATACAGTAGCAAACGGAAGACCTAATTTAGATGTGATAAATACATTTCATACTGTGAAAAGCCCCCACCTTGCTCTTCACGCTGGTGCCGGTCTCCCCAAAAGACCTGGCAAGCAGTTTTTAAACCTGAAGGTTGTCAAAAGTTGGGTTTAATGCGAATGTTCCATCTTCGCTGTTTCGACAATAAAACTTCGACTCACGAAAGTGAAGAATGAAAAAAAGAAGGAAAACGTACTTATGTCAGAAAAAAGAGTGGGCATTCATCCTCCCTGCTCTTCCACTTTTTCCACACTGCTGTCGCGACATCTGTGGACAACGCAAACTTGAAGAAATGTCCGTGTTACGCTGTTAATCAGAGGAAAATGTGTTCAGAAGAAGCGCGACATGCTGTCATGACCGTGCTGAGCTGAGGACCACAGGACAGCGACGCGCTTAGAAATAACCCGGAAAAGATGAGGGAGGGGTTCAGGAAACTAATTACAGCTTAAGTCTAAAAAAAAAACTGAAAGAAAGAAAAGAACAGAAAAGAAAGATAAAGCAGAAAGACGTGTTGGTTTGTCTCTGTAGCAGGTAAAAAACTTGTCTTAAGAGGGGGAAATGAGCAAATGCGCATTCCTCCGCAAATGCGTTTTGCTGAAACGACTGCTTCCTGAACAAATCTGGTTAAAATAGTATGAATTAAAACCCCGTGGTTGGAGTCATCTGAACTCACTAAGGACGAAAGGAAGGGTGAGAAGGAAGAAGGCTGTAGCAATCGTGGGAGCTCTCTAGACTTAAAACTTGGAGGTGGTGTGTGAAAAACTCAACAGTGAGGTAATTTCTAGGTTTTGGGGGGTGGGGGAAGAATAAAAAAAAAAAATCAATCTATTACAGTCGTTCAGTGACTTGGCTTTGTTCTGAAATAACACACTCCTGATTATCTCTTTATGACAGAAAAGCAAACATATTCTTCAAAAGAATTCTAAGATACTGGCTTAAACGCATTTAAACTATAATCAGCCTATTAAAAACACACGTGAGTTAAACCAAGTTAAACCTACTACCTACACGAGTGACTAATATGAGCCAGGTTGAAATGTAGATAGGTGATTTTGCTGGGTCCTGAATTTCAACTCAAAGTCATTCAGGTTGGTTATTATTATCAGTAATGCCATAAAAGTTATACTTTAATAAAAACAAAAGTCCAGGCATTTGTTGAAAAAAGCATAGGGGGCAGGTCTTCCCAGGCAGGCATATATTGGCCTGAGGTGTGTCTTTTTTGTTCTTCTCTCTTTGAGTTTGGTTCATAAAGCTAACCTAGAAAACTGAAATAAAAAGAAACAGAAAGAGACACAGGAAACCACTTTCTTTTACAGTTTTACATGTGACACAACTAACAGACAGTCATTAAACCCAGTCACATGCTTTATTATGCTTTAGAAACAAATATTGAAAATGAAATGCAATGCAAATGCTGTTTTTTAAACCAATCAATGTATTTATAAATGAAAGAAAATTACTTTTAAAAATTAAAAGAAGAATTAAATCCCCCACTGGGATCTGTTTTTTGCTTGTTTTTAATCAAATGGTTGAGAGCTTCCTTTTAATCCAATATCAGGATAAATTCACCCATGAGGTGACCTCCAAAAACACATTTATCTTTATGCACTTGCACATCAATGATAGTGCAAGTGCATAAACATGCCACAAACGTGAGAATGTGGGTTTCCTTTGCAGTCGCAAGCTAAAACAGGAGTTTGTGAAACAACGGTGAAGGCCTGAATATGTGCAAGTTTAGGTACAGTCAGTGGATGTTAAACAGAGATTATGGTGTTAATGGCAAACAGGCTTGTAATGGCTCATGACACAGTTGTATATAACAGATGTTTATGAGTTAGAAGCCAAGAAATGAACACCGAGGTAGATATTTAAAGGTAAGAAAGCAGAAATAAATTTAATCAAACAACAAAACACTCATAGAATCAGAGACGTTTTTTAGAACACATTAAAACCACTTCTTATTATCTCCATAGAGTTCTGTGTCATTTGCTTGCACAAAACTCTAATTGAGTATTGTATTACCTCACTGATGCAACACTTATTTATCCACAACCGTCCAACAGTTATGTGCCGTATGCTCGATCTCTCACCCACTCTCTGTGTGTCTTCTGAGAATAAGCCTCGCTTCACTGAGCATGTGCGAGAGGAAAACAAATACTGTTGCCATTGATTACAGTCACCACCAAAGAGTGGTGAGAATGGTTGCTTAACACTACCAAGATATTTTCTCATAAGAGAATCACATTAACATAGGTTAACTTATTAACTTATTAACTATCACCAGTTGAAGTACTCTGTTTGCGCTTTCCTATGATAGAAACAAATAAGTCCTGTTAGTTTAATCAAAATAAATGGATAGGAGATTATAATGCAAAAACACCAAGCACTTTCTCAGTTCAACACTGAAAATATAAATATTCCACATCCAACAAGATGAAAGGACAAACAATCATATTTTAACTGTCTTACAGTCTTTTTCTGCTCAGGAATGTTCTCTAAAGAGAATAAATGTGAAAGGGAATTACGCCTTGCTGGTTTATATGATTATAATATTGTGGCTGTGAATATGTTGTAAAGTTATACTGGATCCAAATTAATAATGAGACCTTTGGATGGATAATATTCCTGTCAGTGTTGTAAATAAGAAGAAAAGTCAGATTAGGAGCCATAACAGGAGCCAGAGGGTTGGGCCAACAAAAAAAAAGAAAAAGGAAAAAAATGCTGTTAGACTGCTGTAAACCTATCCAAGAGCCACCTTCTGCACACTGTGAAAGGCCACTCTGTCTCTGCCAAGTTCCCAGCCTGGCTCCAGGTTTTCATACATAAACACAGCTTTATGTAGGAGTGACCACTATGTGAGCACAATATAAACACAAATATTTCAGGTCTTGAAGCTAGATTCAAACAGCTAGATCAAGGGCCATATTCACAAAATATCCTCAGACTAAAAGTCGATCATGACAGATTCAGTAAGTAAGTAATAACTTAAGGAGTTATTTGATCAAAAAATGTTGAGGCAGTCTTTGTACACAAATGAAAGCAATGAATAAGAAAAAAATTCGTACTAGAGAACTCAGCATCTAGCTACAGTGCTGTGAAAAAGTATTTACCTCCTTCCTGATTCCATAGTTTTGTTTTGTTTTTTGTATTTGTCACACTTAAATGTTTTAGTGTCAAAACCAAATTTAATATTATACAGACATAATCCAAGTAAATACAAAATGTATTTTTTAAAATTAAATTGGGCAGCACGGTGATGAGCACTGTTGCCTCACAGCAAGAAGGTCCTGAGTTCAATTCCACCACCTGGCCAGGGCCTTTCTGCGTGGAGTTTGAATGTTTTCCCTGTGTTTGCGTGGGTTCTCTCTGGGCACTCCAGCTTTCTCCCACACATGTCCAAAGACATGCAGTTAATGGGGTTAGGTTAATTGCTAATTCTAAATTGCCCACTCATGAATGTGAGTACGAATGGTTGTCTGTCTCTATGTGTTAGCTGTGTGGCTGACTGGCGACCTGTCCAGGGTGTACCCTGCCTCTCGCCAGACACTGTAAAAAATGTACATAAAAATTACAGTAAATATCTGTGAAATGGAAATGGTAAATGACCATTAAATCAAAAAGAGTAAATGATTGTAATATGTATGTTAAATTACTGTAAATAGACAAATGGTAAATTGCTTTTATTTTTACCACTGCTAATATGTTGAAAATACATTCATACGTTTTTTAACCCTTTGATGCACAACATGAGTCAAAAGTGATTGTGTTTTAATCTTCCTTTTCATTGCAAAAAATGTCCATGGACATTCATGTCCATCCGTTTATGACCCCCATGTACCCATCTTCTGATGATTACTTCCAGCAGGATGATGCACCATATCACAAAACTGTGATCATGTCAAACTGGGTTCTTAAACATCACAATGACTTCACATCAGCCTCCACATTCAATCCGTGGCAACTGCTTCTTTAGTGTATACTCTAAAGATAATTAAATGTAATTATAATTACATTTACAGAGATACAGTACATTTTAATAGTAATAATAATGATCCATAGTGCATTAACTTGTTAAGGTTGCATTAGGTCACTGATGGGCTTAACTGTAAGGAAAATAACAAAATAAAGATCATTGTTTTGGAAAA
>VUQG01019067.1:0-20722 GCA_015106755.1 Etia nguti
GCGCATGCGTGCGCGCATGCACGCGTGTTGCCGTGTGAGTGCATCTGAAAGTATGTACCAGAAAAGTTATTTGTTTTTTTTATTTCCCAGCTTTTATTCCTTAATCATAGTCTGGAGATGGGTCAGCAGAAGAGGTGAATAAGGCATGCTTATCATTGTATGTGTGTCTTTGGTTAATCGGCATACTGTACTGGTGTCTTGCTTTGCTGGAGCTGCTGTGTCCCCAGCAGTCATTCCACAGGACCTCAATCCAGCTTCTCCACACCTGACAAAATTAAAAAATTCTCATTGGATCAGTCTAAAAAGATATAGTTTTGCAAACTAGCTGGATCTTTCAAGCAGATCACCTCCATCCACTAATAGATTATCAGTCGACCCCTCAGTCAGTCAGTTCACCCTTTAAGAAACAGAGTATTTTATGATAAGACTTTATGATAAGGTTCTGAGGTTAACTATAGATAGAAAACTTAGCACAAAACATAAGGAAAATGTGCACTTTGAGCACAGCCTTTGGACTGTGGAGTTGTTTAAGAGTATCAGAACTGGTGTAGACAATATCTTGTTAATTTTGGCCTGGGAATGTATTTTTAGACTACAGATTAGATAAGAAGAAGATTAAACCACAGAGGTCTAATAAGATCACTTTTTCTCATTTCCTCCCTAATGAGCAAAAAAAGACTTAATTCAGCTTTTTTTCATTTTCAACCAGAGTGGGGTTGGGAGAGGAGATAACATTCAAGATATTTAACAGTCTTTTCAGGAGTGGATATGCCAGCAAATTCACTATGACTGTGCTCAGAGAAATTGCAAAAAACCAAGAGCAACATCTCAAACTCTACAGGTCTTGGTTAGCATGTTAAATTACCTGCAACCTGAACAAGTATGGTCTATTTGGAAAAGTTGCCAGGAGAAGCCCTCTTACATCTTTGCAAAGTTGCATCTGAGCAAACCATAAGACTAAAGACTGAAAAGCAAACTCAACATATCAGCAAAAACAACTTGTACTAACAATTCAATTCAATTCAATTTTATTTATACAGCAACAAATCCCAACAACAGTCGCCTCAAGGTGGTGATTCGGGCTTGTTTTGCAGCCACAGGACATGGACATCAGCAACTTAGTCGACCACGAACTCTTCTTCTTTACCAAATGACTCCAGCGTCAAATGTGAAGCCATCTGTCTAACAGCTAAAGCTTGTCTGAGTCACTCAACAGGACAATGATTACAAGTACAGTGTCAAAGCTAAATCAGAATAACTGAAAAAAAAAAAGAATCAATGTGCTGCAATGGCCATTTCAAAGTCCAGACCTCAACCTGGTTGATCGGTTGTGGATTTTAAGGACCTCAAGAGAGCCTTGCATAAGCAAATGCCTGTGAACCTCAATGAACTGAAGCAACACTGTGAAGGAGAGTGGACTGAAAACTCTTTCTCAACGATGTGAGAGATTAACAGTCATTCAGTAATAACAGTGCAATATGTCATGTCTAAGGAGCTTGGAAAGAAAAGCGTCTGGAGTTTCCAAGCTCCTTAGACTACGATAACCTGGATGACTGAGAAGCTTCACAGACAATATGTCATGTGTTATTTATCTAAGGTTTAATTAAAAGTATTTTAGAACATGGAAAAGGCCACATAATTTTTAAATATGTTTTAATATATACTGTAAAACCCTAGAAATGAAAGATCAAATGTGTTGCAATGGCTCAAAAACTGAATTAATATCCTTAGTCTCCTTTACTAAACTTAAACCAACCTTGCAGCAAAAGACAGGTGCTTTCAGCTTGGCACAAATGTAGTTTTGGTTTCTTTGGATAGTTTCCCACCTTTATAACAAATGTGGATGATTTCTTTGTATACCCATATCTTGATATATTTTTACGCCAGTGAGTAAAAATTCAAGAATTGTATTCATCTGTTATTTAACTGTTTTTAATGGAAATGCGTGTCTGAGCTTTGCACCCATACAGCATATAGGCTGTATGGGTTTGCTAACCAGGGTTGCTAGGGTTAGCCGTTATCAACAATTCTTGACAAACTCGTATAGATATGCTAACTTCTGGCTCAAAAAAAAAAAA
The DNA here is from genome assembly GCA_015106755.1 of Etia nguti. Classification (NCBI taxonomy): domain Eukaryota; kingdom Metazoa; phylum Chordata; class Actinopteri; order Cichliformes; family Cichlidae; genus Etia; species Etia nguti. Next base: position 2,079 of record VUQG01019067.1, read on the forward strand.
AAGAGAGAAAGAAGGAGTGAAACACTGATGCTGGCACTTTAAAATGCTGAGTCTGAAACCAGTGGGTGACATCCATCTTTGCTTTCAGGCTATGGTTTCCATCTACTTACATGACTGCTGTTTGAGCATACCAGCAGCAGGACATGATCCAAAGGTATACTGTTGAATAGAATTACCACTGACAATAGAAAACTAGCCTTTTTATCATAATGTTGTGAAGACTTTGGCATAAAAACAATAAATTCTAGGTTAGTTTAGGAAAACTGAGGTTTGAGGAACTGTTGTCATAATTGCAATAATAAACCAGCATACATTTCTGTGGGTTTATTATCCGATCTGTAATTTTTTTTCAGACTGATAATACAATGGGCCCTGTGACATAATCATAATCATCACTTAGTGCCATGATACTGTTTGAACAACAGGGGCCTTTTTTGCAAATGAATGCAGAGGTAAAATTTTATGTTTTTTTATTTATTTGTTTGTTTTGTTGTCATATCTAGAAGGAAACAAAAAGTAAAATAAGCTGGCTATCTGACAAAAAAAAAATAAAAAAATCAGCAGCAACATCTTGCCCCCAAATCAAAAAAAGGAAATCCAGGGAGATTGATAATGGCAAAACATCAAAAGCATTTTAACCTCTGCAGACTATTTATATGACCGCTCTCATACTCAGGTCTCACTGCCCCTTCCCTGTGAAACCACAGCAGTGCCTCCCATTGCTGTCTAGTGACTGCTGTACCTATGACTTTATCCCCTGCTGGTCAATGTACATACCAAATCTAAGTGTGCGTGTTTTCCCGTTTTCCACACTGCTAGAGCTCCAACCCTATTGTCCCTTGGTGGTCGTGCTCGTGTGACGGTGTGTGTGGTGGTAATTGGGGTTCGTGGGGTTGAAGCTGTGGTTTTCCGTGGAACTGAAATTCCAACTGGAAATACCAGAGCTTTGACCTCACACAGAAAAGATCTCTGAGTCCAAATCCCTGTCTGCCATCTGATAGTCCAACACTGAGACACACGGTGGTGTACAGGGGAAAACCTAAGAGACTAGTGGGAACTGGGAAATGTAGGGACACAGCTTATGAGTATTGTCAAGTTTACATTTTCACATTAAAAAAAAAAATGATGCAACATTTGGTTTTAAAGGAGTAGCCTTAAAAACATACAAGTTGAAACCGAACAATAAAATAAATGGACAATAAATAAATGAAAAAATCTGGGCAAAAAAAAGAGGGAGACAAAAAACAGAAGATTACAGTCAAAATCAATAACTTTCAAAATTCTTGTGGACATGGTATGTTTTAAATAATAAAGCTATTATCCTTTTCCATTTTTAGAATTAGTGTTTACTCATCATATGTGTCTGGCAGCCTTTCACGGCTCCATCTAATCCATTTTGCTTCAAGTCTATTAACACCATGGGTCCATGCTAGGTTGTGCTTAGCTATGAGCAACAACTCAAAACTTTAAAAAATGTATTTTGTTTTCATTTAGCCAATGAAAAACACAGCATAGAAAACTCAAGGTTCTTACTGGGTGGGCAGCCTATACAGTCTGCCCAGAGCACACATGCTTAACGTGATCAGAGGTACAGACACACAGAAGTCAGCTAAAACAGCCTAACAACATGAAAATGAGCACTTCGATTTCCCTTTGGGTAAATGTTCACATTTGAGTTAGAGAGTGAAGACCATTTGGTTTCAGTGAATTTTAATTCTAATCATTCATTATTTTCATCAAGCTTTTATTCCAACTACTGCAAGAGCATTGCTTATAGTAGGTCTTCTAAGTATTTTGGTGTACACAAAAAGCTGGACAGCTTTTGTTTGAAGGTTTGTGTAAATATTAGTTCATTCAAGTTTTGTTTATTATTTTTAGCTGCCCACAATAAAATAGCAAATTACATGCAGCTCTGGCTCTGTGTGGCCATGGGTTAACTTGAGGAGAAGTGTAATGTCTCCATGCACCAGGCTCATTTGTTACTGCAACAAGAGTCCTTATAAAATCCTCCTGAATCCTGCATGGTCAGTGACAAAGGTGGGTACATGAAGACAGAAGTAGTGTAAACACACATTTAATGTTGTGTGTGTGTGTGTGTGTGTGTGTGTGTGTGTGTGTGTGTGTGTGTGTGTGTGTGTGTGTGTGTGTGTTTGCAAATTCTATACACCTCTGCAAGCTATAGCCTGGGCATCCTTAAAGGAGGATGTTAGTGGTAAATCCCTGAAGGCACTCAGCCTTCACAGTAACAGTGAGAGGTGACGCCATTCAGCGCCCTCAGAAAACAGAGGAATGAACCAAATTAAATTCAGCTGTGAGTGTGTCTCTCTATGTGTGAGTGTGTGTGTTAACACATGGGCCGAAATGACACTGAGCTGGACGAGAAAGGGAAACACTCAGCAAGAGCAAAGCTCAGCAGCCTGGAGAGGTTGGTTGTTGTTGTTTTCACACTGGTGCTGTGGTTAATGCCTAAAATACTTGAGAAACCTTCATGGTTGAAAGCAGCTATCTGGTTTCCTGTTGTCTCATGGCTCCGGCAAGGTAGATGAAGATTACCAAGAATCAATTCCAGGAACTCTTAGGGTCTTTTAGTTAAACGCTAAAATAGCAACCAGATAATTAGGTGTAAGGGTTAGGTTGCATTATTCTCATATTTAAGAACCACAGTTTCCAAAAACTCAACTCTCTATCAGGCACTTTTTTTTTTACCTTACAACTCTACTGTTATATGACTTTGATTTGAGTATGTCATGAAGGTGAAATTCCACACAAAGGGATAGATGTGAACCTAATCCTAACCATACCCTTTAATAAATGATTAGTTGTATATTAAAAGGTGAACATTCTGTTATATAGCATCTGTTTCATGTGTAGTACTCTCAAAGTCCTTCCAGATGTCTGTCTCTGCAAAAATGGTCAACAAACCTTGAAATATTGTCGTCAGTCCATGTTGAAAAATCTTTCAGAATGGTTTATCGTGATTACAAGCAAAGCAATCAGTGAAGAAACTAGTGAAGCCATGTGGGCGAGGAACAAGTCACAGTTTATTCGTGACAAATCTGTAACCGGCATGAGTTTGTCATTCACACACTCACCAGCTCTCTCTCAGCTCTGATGTTGCTCAACTTCTGTGAATTCTAAGGAGACAAGGAATGAATCTGTGGTGAAAGCTTGTGTGAGGGTCAAGTTCACTGAGTGTTAACTTGAATAGCAAAGACTTTATGAATTTCTTCACAGATAAAATGTTAACCATTAGAGAAAAAACTATCCACAGCTGTCCAACAGATGTGTCATTAAGGATAGCAATGTTAATTACTGCTGATATTTACTTAGACTCTTTCTCTTCAATTTATCCAAGTTTACAAAGGAAATGAGAACACACTTGGTATTAAAGGATCTGCAAGGCAGTGGACTGGATTCTATTTATGTGATAGATTCCATTTCATGCATGTAAAGGGGAATCTTCTTAACACACAAAAGTTCTCACAGCGTTCCACAGGGTTCTGAGCTGGGACCAGTGCTTTTTACATTATACATGGTTCCCTTAGGGAATGCTATTAGAAAACACTGCATGCATTTTATCCATGAAGCCAGATGATACAAATCAACTACTTTAAACTATAGGCATGTCTTATAGACCTAAAACCTAGATGACCTCTATTTCCTTCTTCTAAATTCAGAAATATAATGTCTAAGCAGATACTTACTTTAGATGGCATTACCTTAGCTCCCAATAACATTGTGAGAAATCTTGGAGTAATTTTTCATCAGGCTATATTCTTCGGCAGACACGTTAAACAAATATGTAGGACTCCCTTCATTCATCTGCTCAATATCTCTAAAATTAGAAACATGCTGAAAAGTTAGTTCCTGCATTTATTACTTCAAAGCTGGATTTTTTTAATCAATATTACCATCTTACTCTGAAAGCTCCCTGAAAAGCATTTAGTTAAATCTGAGTGCTGCAGCAAAAGTGCTAACTGGGACAAAAAAGAGAGAGCATATCTGTCCCACATTAACTTCAACTTATTGGCTCCCTGTTAAATTGAATTTAAAATCCTTCTCCTCACATAGGTGAATAATCAGGTCCTTATCTTAAAGACCTCATAGTACTTTATCTAACAGAGCACCTGACTCTCCGGCTTACTTGTGGTTCCTAGAGTTTTGAAAACTAGAATAGGAGGCAGAGCCTTCAGCTTTCAGGCTACTGTGGATCCAGTCAGTTTGGATTTTAGAGACCAGCATTCTCATTAGCCTTAAAACTTTCCTTTAGATAAAGATTATAGTTAGGATTGGAGGTAATCTTGAACTATCCTTTAGTTATGCTGCAGTAGGCTGCTGCTGCATCCCATGATGCCCTGAGAATTTTTTCTTCACTCACCTTTTTTAATACCTTGTGTTTTTAAAATACATTTACTGTATTTATTTATTAGCGATTATTAAACTCTGGTTCTCTCTCTTATAGTTTGCCTTTTTTTTCTTGTCTCTTTCTGCTCTCTTCTCTCTCCCCTCACCCCCAACTGGTCGAGGAAGATGACTTCCCCTCCCTGATCCTGGTTCTGCTGGAGGTTTCTTCCTGTTAATAGGGAGTTTTTCTTTCCTACTGTCACTGAGTCGTGGCTCATAGGGGGTTATGCGATTGTTGGGTTTCTTTCTGATTTTGCAGAGTCTTTCCAATATCAAATGCTTTGAGGTGACTTTTGTGATTGAATTGAATGTCACCACAAAAGCAAATTCGTGAAGTTTTGGGAACTACTAGCCCTCGAGCAGGGACTTTTTAGGTGGAAAAACCATCTTCCCGGAACTTAATTTATATCCTGGTTCTTTTGCCTGATGGTAAAAATTAGTTCTTCAAAATATGCCTATTGGCATACATACTGTACTCTCTATTACTTGGGCCAAGGCCAAAGCCACTCCTGTCAACCTGTGCGTGGAGACTGAAACTTTTGGTGCTGACAGACAGGCCTTCTGGACACATACAAATCAAGTTTTTCCTCACTTGCTTCCCGCTAGCGAGGAAACTGTTTGCTCCTGAGTGACGCTTAGAAATAAACACATGCATAGTTGTGGCTTCTGTCACTAAAAACAGAGGAAGTCACAGCCAGTAAATGTGGGAAAAGAGAGCGCCAACGAACGCTAAAGTCAGCACCCATGTAGTCAACACCTCGAGGGCCCATCTCTCTGACTCTCACTCCCTCTTTTTCACTCATTACTGAATAATACTTTGTGTGTGTGAGAGAGAGAGGGAGAGAGAGTGTGTTATATGTGCCCCTCACACAGCGTCAGTCCACTGTGGTAAACGCTTTCATTTAATCATTAATTAAAGTGGGTTGACCCCTATCAGCAATGGTGTGGAGGTAAATCATCAAAACAAAACTTAGCAGTTATCAGTCTCATTTTACCATCACTGCACTTGTTGACTTGACTACATCATTGCTTGAGTCTTTCATTATAATACTTTATTACAATGTTTAGATTGTTTATGTTATTTTCGTCAGTTGTGATAAAATCAAGTGTGCTTCAGGCTCCACTGAGATGTAGTACTGGAGGAGTGGTTAATCCTCTCTCTGTTGAACCACAAGAGGAAGTATCTAGTGGGAGCAAACAGGACAGGCTACTCACGGTAATTCAGTTACCATAGCAAAAGTCTGGAGACAGTGTGCAAAACATGTAACGAGGTACTATGTCTGTATATTTGCAGGTAAGCAGGTACAAGATAGACAGAAGTTAACCTTGGTGTAAGGTTAAGTTGGGAAAGTTGGCTATTAATGCCCATTATTTATGTTTTTGTCTATTTATTGATAGTGTGTACAGGGTATGTTAGCCATGGAGCTAACTGTTAGCAGCTAAAGCTAATTCACCAGTCCATGTGGCGACCTCATGGCTTTTATTGTGTAGCTAACTGTAATCACAGTGATATAAGACTGGTAATCACAGTAGCTTTTCTTTATTTTGATATCATTTATACTACTGTATGAAGTATTTGTTGTTTTAAGTTCAAAACAGACCAGGCCAGTCACTGTAACACAGTGAGCCTAGCAAAAGCCTGGAGACTGTGTACAAAACATGTCTGTATATTTGCAAATGGGTAGGTCATACAGTAAAGACAGACTTATAAAGCCACGCTAGTTTTAACTGATTTTAATTCAAGTATGCAACAAATAGATATGATTCCCTGTTGTGAGAGCTGGTTGTTGTTTTCAGTGCAACATACAGTGAATACTAATATATTTGAAAAAGCCAGTGAAAGATGTCAGTGAACAGACAAGCAGCCAGATCCCACTCGGCCTTGGTTAACATTAGTCAAACTACAAAAGGAAACAGAAAGCTTAGGGTACCAATAATCTTGTTTTTTGTCTACAGATTTTGCATGTTCTGTTTATAGAGATTGGTCATTTACAAAGCTGTTGTGACAAGGCGGTACACAATGATCTCAATGCATGTTTATCCATCATTATGACTGCAATCATTCAGACTTGTTCAGCCAGTGCTGCAGTGATGCAGCAATGTTACTAAGTTTGATCCAGTAATACTGGCTTTGGGTCTTTAGGGAAAAACGATCAAGAGCCTAATTCCTAAAGTAAATCAAATCTCCATTAGATTAGCAGAAAAGAATCGGGTCTAAAAGAGGCCTTTTAAGACAGAAAACTAAATGTTGTGGAACACCACGTTCACAATATCCCTCTTTGCTGGCTCAGCGTTTTTTGACTGTATTAAATCTTTGCTGAGAGGAGGATCATACGGGACCTACTCTTTATAGCTTCCAGCTTGATGGAATCAAAAATCTTTTGGACTACAACTTCACAACACACACAATAGACACTACATCAAATAAGGCCTGCTGATGTGATATTACTAAAGTCAAGTAGTATATTGTTGTGTCGCCAAGACTGGAAAGCCAAGAGGTGACGTGGGAGAGGACATTCAGTGCTCCGAATTAGTAAAAAGGCCAGAGTTCTCATTACATTACATATTCTGACAAGATTGCCTCCAGACCTTCATCGTGCTTGTTCTTATAGAGACAAAGTCATTTTCAAGGTGTAATTATAATTTGATCAGCTTCCACCAAAGTATGGAGACTGCGTTTTGATTATTTTTGTATCAGATGTCTGAGCAGAGACATCATTCCACTGTGGTGTGGGAGAATTCTTCTCTGGAGGCTATAAAACCTGCAGTGAAACTGGCCTCGCCCTGTCTGCAATCATAACTTAGAAAATTTCACCAGTATGACTTTCAGGGGAATGTTTAGTGTCCCTTCATGGCCAAAACCCTGTTCCGGTGGCATTTCCAACCAGACAAAAGGAGTACTCTGCGGCAGACAATTTTTCCAGCCTTCATGCCAGCTCGAGTGTGTGTGCTCGTCATGTTGAAGTGTGTGGTCACTGCTGGCTTTTTGCTGAAAGCCAAAGCTCTTCCAAAGCCACAGACAAAGCCACAGCAGGTGGATGGGTAGACAGGAGGAGGAAAGACAGGAGGGGGCAGGGGGTTACACCAGGCTCAATGCCTCTTCTCATCATGCTCCTCGACTCTGAAGAAAAGGCTGATTAATCAGAGCCTAATAGGATGGAGGGGCCACACTTGTCCTTTAAGTAAGCCTGGTCAGGCCTGCAGGACACCAACTGGCAAAACCGACAAGAACCAAATAATTCATTCCAAGATGAATAACAATGTGCCGGTTATTTATTTATTTATTTTTCTCCATGACCTCGAAATATAAGAGTGACCAACATCGGGTCCATTTATTTACTTTCTAAAGAATTTGACGCATTAATAAGATGAGAGTATTTTCTGCCTCCCTAGTGGTTAACACAATAAAATGTTCTTACTTGTTGAGGTATTCCTGCTACTTTAATCAAATAAAAAAAAAAAATCAGCCTGTGGCAATATAAGCTGGGTATTTTAGTCAACGTGAACTATTGGTTATTGGACTGCTTAGTGTTTAAGGTTTCGTTAAAGCTACCTGGTAATAAGTGGTGTAAATACAGTAGATTCATCTTTGTACATTTGTGTGCAGAGGAGAAAAGCTGCAAGGAAAGCTGATGTAATATCAGCATGTAAACACGATACGACCAACATGTCAACAAATTCAGTATGTTGTCGTGAAGTCTTACTGTTAACGCTCATTTGAAGTCGTGTTTATTTCTCATCTTGTGATCTTGTCATACATTTTTTAATCTTTAATATATATTTGAGAGTAGTATTTTTTCTTTAGCTGCTTTACCCTGCATGGACTGTGCGGCACGCTAATTAGTACCGCTCCTTCAAAGGAAGAAGGTCGTGGGATCAAATATCTAGTTGAGGTATTTCTTTGTGGAGTTTTGCATGTTCTCTCTAAGTGCTTAGATTAACTGGCAATTCTGAATTGCCCATGAGTGTGAAGGAGAGGGTAGCCCTGCAACAGACTGGTGACCTGTCCAGGGTGTTGTTAGGTGGTATATCCTGCTGAATAACAACTGCTTTATTGCCTGTAGCAGCTGGCATAAGCTCCCATCCCCCGCGAATTGGATAAGCAGAAGAAAATGGATGGATTTTTTCTTCAGTAAAAATGGTACTTTTTCTTAAAACTAGAATGATAAGAGTGGTTAGAATGAATGAGAAAAAAATTATGTACCATAAATCTAAAACCCTGAGATGAAAGCTGGATGCTCAATTCAGGTTTTGCAGTCATGTGACTACTAACCACTTGAGCTTAACTTGTCCAAAATTTTACAACATTTGGCGTGGCAGTAGTGATGTATCTGTAGTGCCACAGGTTTAGGTAGTGAAGAAAATGGATGGATGGGCTATGGTTGAAAACAGTGAGGTGGTGAAATCTACTTTTCATGAATCATTGCGTCTACAAGTAAACTGGCTTTAAGTTTGACACAAGGTTAGAAGGTCATACATACAGGAAGACACTCCACAGATCATAAAATGTTAAAATATTCTATGTGGAACTGAAAAGCAAAATGAATGTTTCTGAAGGGATAGCACTTATGTATTAAGGCGTTACCGGTCTTGAATGTCCATATACCACCAGCTGTTAGCAACAAAGTTATGGGCGATGAGCTTTCTAAGGTAAGATCATGCCATGTTTGCCTCTATCCATTGCAAGTGTTAGTTATAACCATTAAAAGTCTGTTTCCATTGAATACATGTGGAAAGAGTTGCAAAGTCTTTTGTGGCTTCAGAAGAAATTGAGCAAAATCTGATAAATGCTCTCCAGCAATGGCAGACGGAGAAAGAAGTAAGCCTACCAGACCTCTGTAGCCTCATCTCTGCTCTGCTCAAGGCTACCTTAGGTGCAACTGGCATAACACGCCACAATCTCTAGCTTTATTATTGGGGGTTGAGATGCATTGTGGGTGATGTGGGTGAAGGAATAGCAAACATGATTACTTCTGAGGCATTGATTTTCCCCCCTTCACATTACCACATGTCTCTATTAGATGGAATCTGTGTTTGTGGTTAAGATACTTGCTGATGAAGCATCATCCAGAGCCTGGCTGAAGATCCCAGTGACAGGGCACTTGGGTGACCCACTGACTGATCTTTTGACGCCTGCTGGGCTTTGTAATGGATGCCAGGTCCCTTTAACCAAGCTTAGTCTGGCCCCTGGACCCATGGAAGGACTATGGGACACCACTGCTGGCTGCCCATTGTCTGTGTATGTGTGTGTGTCTGTATCTGTGTGTCCAAAGGGGTCTTTGGAGGCCTCCTGGGGGCCAGTGACTCCTCTTTGTCTCCGGTTGGCCTGCTGTCAGAGGGGCTTTGTTATGACAGTTGGGCTGCTTTCATACAGACTAAATCACCACTCTCAGCTGTTCATTTACTGGCCTAACCCCTGACAGCCCTCGTGACACCTTACACAGACGCACACTTACAGACACACACACACACACACACACAAAACACCTCGGACATTATCCTCTCATACATCAATCTCACACTCCAGCTCTCTCACTAGAAAAAACATCCACCCTGTGAAAATCTCTCTTCTATGCAGAATGAGAAAAGAGGATGAAACAAGAAGGACGATGAGGAGGTTGGATAACAAAGCTCAGGGAGGGGAGGGGGAGGCCAAAGGGCATTTGACCTCTGACCACTGTGTTATGGCTGGGGCCCAGGGGTGGGGGTCAGAGGACATAACAAGCCTGACTAATCAGTAACTATGGACTAGATAGGATACTCATGCAGAAAACTGAGAGAACAAGAAGCACAAGAAAATTCGGTGCCAATTAAAAGTGATTTATTCGTGTGACAGGAAATGTAAAACAACACTCACAGCTATATATAGAATAGCAGTTAAACACAAACTTGACAGATTCACTGTGGAGGCATTTTGTCTCTATAGCAGTGAAAGTGAAGTAATTACTGAGCTCATCAGGAGTTGGGACCAAAGCAGTAAATCAACATATTGTCCTATCTCTGCTCAGAAAAACAAATGAAACTGAAGTCCAGTGTAGTCTGACTCGTTTTCATGCACTTGTAATCAGTATAATAAATGGTTTACAGAGCCAGAAACATTGATTTCTATAGTCAATATTGAACAGCACTGATCTGAATTGCGCACAGTGTTGCATCAGCCCAAGTCAGGACTTCTTTTTGAGAAGCACAAATGAACTCAGTGTGAACAAAGGAAACCTGTTGCTAACGCAGGAGGAGGCCGGGAGGGTTGCACAGAGCAGGTTGACTGAATAAATGGAGGTCTTGAAAAGAAGGCAACTGGATGTCTTTAGGTTTGTGAAGGCGGTTCACCTCAGGGAATAAGCCACGTCAATTTTCACACCTTCGCTCACGTGACACCTCACATGATCACCATGATGTTTTTTAAATCCACAATCAAAATTTAAAATTAGCTCCCAGTTTGGATTCGGGAGACAGACACCCTCAAGCTTAAAAATGTCCTTTTTAATAAAGCGTATAGTTAGCGTTGGATCGGGTGACCCTGAATCCTCCCTTAGTTTGCCATAGGTCTAGTCTGCTGGGGGCTTCCCATGATGCACTGGGTGTTTATTTTTCCACTCACCTTTATCACTTAATATGTGTTTATATAAAACTCTGGATTTACTCTCTGGCTCTCTTCCACAGTGTGTCTTTGTCCTGTCTTCCTTCTCTCACCCCAACCAGTCACAACAGATGGCCGCGCCTCCCTGAGCCTGGTTCTGCTGGAGGTTTCTTCCTGTCAAAAGGGAGTTTTTCCTTCCCACTGTTGCTAAAGCGCTTGCTTATAGGGAGTCATCTGATTTAGGGGGTTTTCTCAATATCATTGTAGGGTCTTTACCTTACAATATAAAGTGCCTTGAGGCAACTGTTGTTGTGATTTGGCACTATATGAATTGAAGTGAAGTGAATTTAATTGAATTGAACCTCCACCATCACTACCACTGGGGGTTTATTACCTGGGATTCTCTGGATTGTTGAAGAACTGAAAAAGCATCTTGGATATGAGGTAAAATGTCTTCACAAACCTACAGAAGTACAGCTGCCTTCTTTTCAAGCTCTCAAGACTAGCACAACCAGGAGGACTGAGAACCTACACAGAACACTAAGTTAGCAGGACAGCCTAAAGTCATGAACAACTGGACTGAAAGGATCTTGTGACTAGATTTCATGCCTGTCTGAACTGAACTGTAGCCAAGCTCTGTGTCATTTAGCACGTTACTGATCCCCCATGAATTCAGCCAAGCTTTTTCATGTCACAAAGAAATAAACAGTTCTGAGTGTTATAGGTAGCTACTGCTACTGTGGGATCTGGAAACGTCATTCTTCTGGGCAAGTGAAACTTTGAGGACACATCTGTATTCATAATAGCGCTTCTTTTGACAGTAATGTCAGGTGAGGGTGTTTTTTATAGCCCATTTGCTGCACACAGACTTTGAAAGCTAACTTTTTTGTCCCAAAATTCCACCAGTTTATAAACTGCTGTATTACCAAGTAAACCTCCTGCTGCTTTTTTGAAATAGACTAGCATTTGCAGCAGTTCCTGTTGTTGCTTTTTATTTTCTTATCATTTTAATGATTTTACCACCTGCTAAAGTTTTGGGAGTGTTTTTGCTCACTGTGAATTATGTGAAGGTGCAATAGCTAATTGTTATTTTGCAAGTCTTGTAAAGTCAAGTTTTACAAGTCTAGTCGTGTTTTTTTCGGTGTATTACACTTTTGGCACTGGAGAATCTTCCCCATCTGATTGCACTGACAGTTCGACTGCTGGGAGTGAGCCCTGTAATCCTGAAAGAGCTACATGACGCGGTTTAAGAGCTGGAGCTGTTTCAGCAGTTATCGGGTGTTTGGACAACACAGATGAGCTTGATGAACTGATTAAAACCACTGGGATCACAGTGAGTGTAGTTTGCAGCAGTGCAGTGAGATGTTGCCACACTCCCCTGACCACGGTGTGATCATTCCTAGCTTTTTCACTATTCATAAAGCACTATTTCACAACACTTGCTTCAACGCGCTTTATATTGTAAGGTAAAGACCCTAAAAGATGAATAGATGATTTCCTAAAAGCAAGCACTTGGCAACAGCATGAAGACTGAGGTTTTAATATTGATGGGGCCTGACTATTTAGGTTTGGATGTGAGGAGATGGATTTAACAGGAAGCCAGTGAAGAAAAGCTGATATGGGAGAAATATGATCTCGCTCTCTAGTCCCTGTCAGTACTCTCACTGCAGCGTTTTAGATCAAATGAAGGTTTTTTATTGAGTCTGATAATAATGAATTAAAATGGTCCACTCACAAAGTAACATTTTCAAGAACTGAGAGAAGATGTTTCTAAATTTAGAGATTTTGTACAAATAAAAAAAGGCAGCCCTAAATATTTGTTAATACATATATATATATCTTTGAAAAAAAAAAAAAAGACTTCAAGTTCATTACAGGATAACTGGAAGTCAGGGTAATTCCATTTGGACCAGACCAGATCACTTTGTTGTGATATTTTAAGGCCAAATACAACAACCTCAGCTTTGTATGAATTAAGAAGTGTAACACATTTAGGCTAAGGCCTGTTGATAGCCTTGTTCCAGCTGATGAAATTTCATACACAATGTTAATATAACAAGGACCCAAAAGCAAGAACCGGCCCCCAGAGCATCTCAATACTCCAAGGAAAAATAAATAACCCCCTAATAAATCAGTGAAAGGCCGCATAATTTAATTCATCTTCAGGGAAACTGCAGTGAATCTATTGCTATTAACTCAATTCTAAAGGAGAGCGTTCCACCTATGAATTCTGTTTCACAGGCACTTTATGTTTGTCATAGTCTTATATGATCAAAATGATAAATATGTGTTATAAATATTTTTTATTTATTCAGTGATGCGAGTCCTCCAATGATAAATCTAAAAGTAAATAAATCCAAACATTAATAAAAGGCTTATTGTGTATGTTATGTCTTACAAAGTTGAGCATCCTTCCATTGCTCCATGCATGGCCCTTCATTTACCTTTATCTATTGGCTGTTTAACAAAAAAAAAAAATATTGCACGTGCCTCGTTTATACTGAGGACTCATACTGGTGGGTCTGGTTAAGTTGTTTTAATTAGGTGTAAACATAATAATGCCCTCTGCTTTCTGTAAGAAGGGCAGTTCACAAAGTTTTATATAGATACATAAATGGAGACATAATCAGCAGGAGGATATCACAGTTATAAAGCTTTTGAAAGCATGCCAGAAATCATAAGCGAAAGCAGATTTGTTTCCTTTTTTGGCCCAAAGATGAATAAACAACTGAAAACATAACCCAGTTTCTGTTTAGGTATCAATATTGTAATTTCAATTTGATTTTAATTCAATTTTGTATGTATTATTATTCATATAATATTCTCAGACATTTTTTTCCACGTTACTATCTACATTATGATCTAGCTTTTGCTGTGCATGTTTTATTGTTATGTCTTTCTAAACACAGACTACAGCTGTCACCGCCTTTGATAGTCTATGACGAGGCTGTTGGAAAACACTCTGTTTATACTAGGCTGAGATGTTTATACACGATCCTCAAATGAAACGCAAATGCCATTTTTCCACCATCGTTTCCCTTTTTTTGTGGCTTGAGTGGTATGCTTTGAAATTATAAATGAGATGATAAATTATCATCCTATTTCAGTCCCTTCTTCTGCAGTGTTTTATTGGCAATGCAGAATGGAGAATTAGCCTTGTTTGTGCCAAACTGCTTATATTTGTGTAACAGTAGTCGATGGAAACACATGATTTGGCTTTCTCCTTTGCAGAATTTCTGGAAATTTGCTTAAAATTGGTTAAACATTTGGATGGAAACTTGACTTCTGTTACAGTTCACATTAGGGCTTGTTATCCCTGTGTGTGTATATGTCCTGAGCCACTTAGTAAATGATATTTGGTTTGATCTAACACTTTTGTTTTTGGTATATCCTATGATCCAGACTGTTACTGTCTGGACTCTTTCTATTCTAGGTTTGAAAGCTAGATAGGCACTGCATATAATGCGCATTAGCTTAAACTATATGTGCAGAACTTTGAAATAAGAGGCCACTATTGTTTTTCTCAAATTTACCTGGTTCGTGTACAGGAACAAAAAGTTAACCCGGTAAGGTTATCATTGGTAATAACTAACCCTATGCTTAGCCCACATATCTTAACCCTTTGCTTTTTGATGCTTGTAAGTTAAAATGATTATCATTATCATCATTATTTCTGTTACCTAATGGTACAGCATTTGGAAAGCATTTTTTCTTTACATATCCTAATAGCATGGGCTTAGAACTAGGGAGTTATAATGTCAAGCAGGATGCCAAACATTTAGGGGTGAAGGTTGGTGGTTCGATCCATGACTGCTCCGTAAGATACCAAACCTCAGGCTGTGTTCATCAGAGTGTCAATGTTATAAAGTGCTATAGGGAAGTAATGCTTGGTTGAATGGGACATGTTGTATAAAGTGCTCTGAGTACTCAAGTACAGTTTAAATGCACTATGTAAGGATTAGTCCATTTACCATGTCTAACCATAAGAGTTGTTGACTGACATATTTAGGAAAGCAGGACATTAGAGGATGCATCCAGTCTGCATTTACCACCGAGATGTATGATGAGTGTATGTGTGTGTGCAACAGTTCATTTGTATAAAACTGTGTGTGTGTGTGTGTCGCCTGAGAGCAAATGCTAGAGAGCTGAGCAGCATTAGTGTTACCGGGGTGACGGCACAGGAGTGTAAAAAACAGGGGGCAATATAAAACCTGTGTTTTCCCAGAATGCCTTTGTACCGGACATGTGTGCCAGCGGCTATTGCCATGGAGATCAGGGAGGTCGTTAGGGTAACTCAGACCTTTTCTCTCATGACCCTATTTCACTTTGCTTCATGTATCCATGCCGATCCGTTTCTCTCTTTCGCTGTCACACACATTCATGCACAGATGTGTGTTTCTGTGTGTGTGCGTGTTTGTCTGGGCTCTCCACACGCTGCTGCGTGCGTGCCGCGAGCCCAGATGTCTGGGGCTCCGTGGGAGATAATGGTTTCTTTGACCGGTGGTGAGCTTGTGTCTCCCTCAGCAGTGGCACATGCTTGCAGTGATCTGACTTCAACAAACTGAGCAGGAGTTACACACAACACATACGCACACAGAGCACTGGAGAGGAAGCGATGATTGAAAGTGCTGAGCGTTGGCACGAGTGCTTGCATGCTTGTGTGTTTTGCACAAATTAGATTTGGTCCTGATTGTGTGCAGCAGAGGAATCTTCAGGACACCGCAGGAATTCGGCTCAGTTTGTCAAAACTTCAACATGTCCAATGACGGCCACGTAACATTTACATATTATAAAATATATTTTTAAAAAACATTAAAAGTTGATCTTGTCAATTGCAGGAGTTAAAACATCAATTGTATTTAAAATGAGCATTCATGTTCATAATCAACAGCTTCTGGTTCCTGTGACTGCTGCTAGCTGTAACAATACTTGAGCAATTTGAGGTGTGATTGAAAAGTTCTGAGAACAAAAGATTTTAGATTCATATTTTAGATTCTTATTGTTCACCTACTGTAATATTTTTACATCGCTTGGAAAGAAATCCTATTAGGTCGTATTCTGCTTGTGCCTTGGTGAGGCACATTAGATCTGCTCCAGAGTTAAACTGATGAGATCCTTCAATTATTAGGAAGGATAGTAGATGTAGATGAAAAGACAGGGAGGCAATTCTGGTGATAGGTCCACACACACAGACACACACAAATCAATATCCTGGGGTTCTGTGTCCATACTGGCACACACAACAATTCAGTTGACTTCCAGCAAATGTTCTCCGCCAGATAGGCCAGGAGAGTTCCCTCTCTACTGAACGAATTCAAGGTGCACAACCCTGTGAATGCCTAAAAACACAACAAGCATACTCGTGGTCCTGCTCTTTGCGCTCTTGACACGCCGCCTCTGGGACAGCTTGCTCTGGACTCTTCAATTGAAAACTGTGAGTGAGACCAGTGATGTTCTATTATACACAATTTTGGTCACAGAAGTTGATGTTTTGATAGGAACAAGTCAGTCACAAGTTGTTACCCAGTGACTCAAATAGAACATACTGTAGGTATTAAAGGTACTGCACTGCAGTCGTTTGACTCATATGTATTGAAAACATTCTGATTTGTTCGTGTAAATGTAAAGTTCTCTTCATACACTAAGTTTAATTATGGAGTTCCCCAGGGTCCAGTTCTGTTTACATTATACATGCTTCCCTTAGGTAGTTTCATTAAACAGCATAGCATACATTATCACTGCTATGCAGATGATACCCAACTTTATATAGCCATGAAGCCAGATGGCACACACCATTATTTAACTGCAGGAATGTCTTTAAGATCCAAAGACCTGGATGATCTCGGATTTCCTGCTTCTAAATTCAGATAAAACTAAAGTTAA
Organism: Etia nguti; assembly: GCA_015106755.1. Lineage (NCBI taxonomy): Eukaryota > Metazoa > Chordata > Actinopteri > Cichliformes > Cichlidae > Etia > Etia nguti. The sequence continues at coordinate 18,946 of VUQG01019067.1, forward strand.
TGTACTCAGCCCCAAAAACCTTAGAAATATGGCTGGACTGCTGTAATTCATTATTATCAGGATGTCCTAAAACTCGCTAAAAAGCCTTCAGTTAATCCAAAATGCTGCAACAAGAGTGCTGACAGGGGCTGAAAGCGAGAGCATATTTCAACCATACTGGCTTCTCCTCATTGGCTCCCTGTTAAATCCAGAATCGAATTGAAAATCGTTCTCATCACATACAAGGTATTGAATAATCAGGTCCCATCTTAAAGACCTCATAGTACTATTTCACCCTAACCCTCTCTACTTTTAAGATTAGGCTTAAAACTTTCCTTTTTGATAAAGTATATAGTTAGGACTGGATCAGATGACCCTGAATCCTCCCTTAGTTACGCTGTAATAAGCCCAGGCTGCTGGGGTGTTTCTTCTTCACTCACTATGTGTTTATACACCACTCAGTGTGTATTATTAATCTCTGTCTCTCTTCTACAGAGTGTCTTCGTCCTGTCTTCCTCCCATCACTCCCAACCAGTCGCAGCAGATGGCCACCCCTCCCTGATCACCCACTCCCAGACCACCTTGAATCACCCTTTATTTATGATAGCATAAATAAATGAGCTTTGATAAGTTACTGACCAGTTACTCTGTGAATGTGGTCAACTCATTCAAATGCTATGCTGTTTTGAGGACTAAAATCATTAACTTTGAATATTGTCATTTTATTCTTCTTTGTACTTCTACTCTACAGCAGTTTATTCATCTATCTTCCCTGTTAAGCATATGGTAATAATAAATAAGAAATTGTCTTATAAAAAGAAATGCTTGATTTAACTTGACCTAATCCAAAGAAACAAAAGGAAGAAAAAAAAACATGTTTTATTCATACTTTACTCCTCTCCCCACAAGATTTTTTTTTTTTTTGGCCTCAGCTATAAATGATTTAGCTTTGATAGTTAAATTAAATCATAATATGATAATGAGCTGCATTTATAATTCATATATTATGTAAGAACTTGTGAATTTCTGATTTCCTATTAATCATCTCCAAGTTCCTTTACTCACTTCCTCCCTCTGTTGGCCAGTCAGCAGCAGAGCTGGTGCAGGTGACCTCTTGTAGCACAACCTAGATGTGGTTTGGTGGGTCACCCACACCATTTCCATTCTGCTGAAATGCATGCTGGAGCTTTCCCAACAGCAACTCTTACATTCACTCTCCCCTGAGGTTGCGGCAGGTGCCATCTGTCTCAGTGAGAAGCAATGGATGGTTCAGTGGGAAGGGGAGGGTTTGGAAGGAACCATCAGGACCAAAATGTAGGTCATCAGGTTCCCACGCCAGCCTTGCTCCACTGTCCAAAACCTCAACTCTGTGGGTATTTTTTCTGAACAACCTTCAGACTCTGTGCTCACATGATGAGAGAACCTTGTCAGTGACTGTTTTTTAGGGTTTAGTTGATGCTACATTTTGGGCTCGTGTTTGAGTCTTTTACACAGCTGAATTTATTTAGTTTGGCTGCTGGAGCAAAATCTCCCGCAGGGATCGATACACACTTATCTTATCGATAAGTATCAAAATAAGCCAGATGACCTGTCTCGATCAGCGCAACAGTATGTGTGTATATTTAAGTGTGTGTGTATGTGGCAACCAGCAACCACACTGCACACAGCTGGTGGCCCAGCTGCAGCGTCTTGTCCCTGCAGGGTGTATTCTTAGCTCCTTAAAACCCAGTAAGTGAAATGAGATGAGACAAAACACACATAACCCAAACTTCAACCCCCCAACACCACCCCACCACAC
>VUQG01019068.1:0-20665 GCA_015106755.1 Etia nguti
ATATACACATACACATACATATATGGAACATTATATGGAATTATATTATATGGATTATACGTATATTCCATGTAGTATAGACTATATATATATGTGTGTGTGTGTGTGTGTGTGTGTGTGTGTGTATATATATATATATATATATATACATATGTATATATATACACATATATATAGTCTATACTACATGGAATATACGTATAATCCATATAATATAATTCCATATAATGTTCCATATATGTATGTGTATGTGTATATATGTATATATATATATATATATTTGTAGATTCAACTAAAGAACTGTGAACCAATTATATGTTTTGGTAACATAATGGATAAGAAAAATGGATAATCAAATTCTTTGCCAAGTTTTCTGTTTGCATGACTAATGATTGTTTTGCCTGTTATGACTATAAGTGAATGAATGAATGGTTGCCACATTACTGCTAGTCGCCACCTGTCCGTAAGCTCCCTTTAGAGTTAGAAGAAACTGCAAGAAAAGAAAGGCGACCTGTGAGGCATGCCAAACTAGCCATTAGGTGGTCAACATGCGAATATCGCCCATGGATAAATAACCGAAGCATTTCATGCAGAAAGCTGGGTTTTCTGTGGGAGAGAATAACATCTTTTGGTGTGAAGTCTAGGCTCCTGCAACTCTGCAGACAGAGGACAAAAATCTCAAATACTCACATTACCGATCAAGTTCAGAAATAAATAATGGCAGCATGCAAAGCTGTTTTCTTTTTTACCCATTTCATTTAAATTCCTCCCAAACTGAATTTCAGTACATCACATCAGAATCCAGCTCTAGCCTCCTTTTTAAGCTAGAAAGAAAGAAGGAGACTTGGGGAAAATAATTTGACATTCACAACACTGACTCATCAGCTCTGTCTTATTAAGTAAGATGCAGCGTTTGTGTTTGCAGAGAGGTTTATACACAAACATAATAGCTGCAAAGGGGTTGCAATATCTCTCAAAATATAACGTTCACGAGAAAGGAAATAAACTGCACTGCAGCAAATATGTTGTTGGTTTTTTTGTTGTTTGCTTTGTGCAACTGATGAGAATTTATGACACTCTTTGACTTGGTTCCATTTTCCCATCAAACTTCCTCGGTTTGCTTTATGAATAAGAAGCAGTTTAACTTAATATTGAGCACACAAGTGAGGAAAAAGGTAATTGTTCTTTGATGAAATAAATATTGATTTGGCGGAGACACTAAAACAACTGTTATACTTCATGCGGCTTAGTAAATATGTACATAATTATCTGAATCACTTTCCCGATCCGCTTGCGCCGAAAGCAATCCGACACGCACAGAACGTCACCTACGTGTAATACAGGCCCTCGCAGGCATGTTAATCACTTGGGGGAAATTTCTCACTTTCTGAATCACACAGTTAGGTGGCGTCTGTGTTACAGGGATTTTATTCAGACGTACGGCCATTCTTCCTTATTAAAACAATTCTTCCTATGCAATTACATGGGAATAGCAGAAAAGAAAGAAAAAAAGGCAAAGATACGCTCATTTGAAAGACATGCATCATTTTTAAAAAACATAATGCCACATAAAAAAATAGATTCTTTGAAACATAAATTCTTCCCTCAACTCTGAAAACTACAAAAAAAGACAGCTTCTGTAGTGAGATCAGCGTAGTGGGCTACAGTTACAGGAAGACCAGGATGGTGGTTTTTATATTTATTTATTTTTCATTGCGTCATGCAGAGGTGCCTTTCTGAACATGTAAACACATTTGCCTTCAACACATAGTAGAGCAAGCAAGTGAAGCATGTCTTAAAGGCCATTGCCTGCCAAGCATGAGTGCCAAGCACACACTGCTCTGTGTTTTTTTTTTTAAGAGTTGACATTGTGTAATATTAAATTTGCAAATTATTTAACATTTAAAATTTTAAACTAGATATTAGATATTTTTATAGGGTTTATTATATTTAATCTTTACTACAAGATGTTTGAAAAGAGTTAGCTCATAGGCAACAAAAGACTGAGACAATTAATTAGGTTAACTGGAAGCAGGTCAATGACATGACGGGGTATAAAAAGAGCATCCCAAAGAGGCCGGGTCTTTCACTGTGATTTCACTGTGACAGGCTGCTTTAAAAGAATAAGACTAATGTTTCCTATTCTGAAAACTAAATGGAACCATATGGGGGTTTAATCACCTACAGTTGACAATGTAATTAAAAGACTGGGAAAATCTCTGTATGAAAGGGAAAATGCTGACAACCATAAACGAATGATTTTAATCTTAATCTTAAAGAGCAGCTAACACAGCGACTGAATATCTAACCCAGCGCAGAAATTATTTGCCGATTTATGAACCGATGTGTCTGACAAAAATGCTAAATATTTGCTGATTTGTCTTCTCAGATGTTAAGATTTTGATTTTTAGAGACAGTCACTTTTAAATCAAGGGAATTTTTAGTGCCATTTTTGTGTTCATTAGTATTTAAAATCATTCTAATTATCCTAAACTGTAATGTTTGAAGTATATAATTACAAATTTTCACAATGTTTCTCCTTAACCATAAAAAATGTTACAAAACAAACACAAAAACCCCCACCCACCCACCTGTCTCTTCAGTTATGCTGCCTGACTGCTGATACCCATAGGTGCCTGATTTACCTTCATACATTTGCACTAAAAATTGCATGGAGAACTCAGACAACAAGAACCCCCTGTTGTTCCCCTTCTCAGCAGGGATGAAACAGGTTGCATCTCCCAAAATAAACTGCTCCCTCAAAATACAGACAGCCAAGCTTCCTTTACATCACCAAGGCTGTAGGAAGACTTACTTCAAACTACAGACATTGTGCATTTTTAAAAGAACTCGGATGCTTGCCAGCAGGGAACCAAGTATTTCACAGCAAAAACATAATCTGTGAAGCTGAGGGAAATATTCATAGGGGGTTTTATTTGTTGTTATTATTGCTGCTGCTACCATGAATAGATGACATAGTCTGAACATGGCTGGAAGTATACCATGTTTTTATATATGAGCACATACAGTACTGCAAAAGTCTTAGGCCAGCCCTCAGTTTTTATTTTTTATTTTCTCAAGGAGCCAGCGTTTCTTGTAAATATTTTAAATGGGATTGAGCAATAGTTCTTTAAGCTTTCTGGAGGCCTTTCAGAGGTTTTTCTTTGAATATTGGTTGAATATTGGTCACTCCAGTGTTTGTACCCGACTGTTTTCAAGGGAATGCCTTTTTTATTTGTTAAGCCACTTAACACTTATGAATCATTCAATGAAAGCCCCTTAACAGATAAGGTTTCCAAAAAGGATACCCAAAAGGCAATTACTGAAAACTTGGCATTTCTCAACATGGTATGTATATGTTCTGGACACATGAAGAAATAAAGGAAAGTGGGAGGCCTAAAAAACCATCTACAGCAGATGAACAGTATCTGAAAGTCATGTCTTTAAGCAATAGGAAAAAATCTAGCAAAGACCTGACATATGACTTGAGAGATGCATCTGGCCCTCCATCTACTGTTCACCAAAGCCTCATCAAAAATGATCTCAGTGAAAGGGTGGCTGTCAAGAAGCCATTCTCAAGCAAGGACAGCGGGGAGAAAAGGCAATAAAAATCAGTTGCAACAGGTCTTATGTAACAATAAATGCAAATTTTAAAAAGCAAGAACTTCATTTTTCGACATGGCAATGATCCCAAACACACTTCCAATAAAAACTCTGTTTTTGCCTTATGTACTATGTTTCCAAGTATATTTCTATGAATGTTCAATAAACTGCTGCACCTATTCCATATTAGCAAGATAACAAGAAATGATGGGTGCATCCAGCCTTCTGCAGTACTATATGTCCATCACTACAGCATCTATCTATCTATCCAGCTGTAATCAACCAACACACTGGTTTTGCCATTTTAACACATTAATTAATTTTATGGCTCAAAGCTGCCAAAAGAAATGCGTTGGGACCATTTCCCGTTCTCTTTTTTCTAGCCAAAAGGCTCCATCAAGTCCACTCGGGATGACCTTACTCTCAATGAAACACATTAACCTGGCATCATAATAATAAGAAAGAGACTTCATACAGCGGAAGACCTTATTACATTCAGTGACCGAATCGTTTATAGCCAGTTACTGTAATAGAACACAGCAACACTCTACATTTACAAAGCGTTCAAGTTCATAGTTTTATGGAGATTACTGTAGAGGCCAAGTCAGGTAGTCACATTCCAATATGGTGAACTCTGTGAGGTTACGATATCAATCTTTCTATATTCTATCAGTCCTAAAGGGGAGATCAAGTGGAAATGCTAATCTTTATGGTTGGACTGTTCCCTCTCTCTGTCACACACATCCCTGTCACTCCCTCTCTACCTTGAGCCCTCTCTTCTTTCTTACTTGGCTGACTTTACCACTCCAACATCACCTTTTTTTTTTCCTCCTGATTTTCTGTCCTTTCTCTGTCACTGTTTAATGGGGTTCCCCAAGCTCTTCTTTCTTCTGAACCTGCCATATTTTATCAGCTTGCACAGTGCAGGGAAAGGCGACGGCTGGAACAAAAGCAGACCCTAATGAGTAGTGGAGGTGATTAAGGAATGAATAGACGGCTACTGCTGGAGCCTTCACCAAGCTGCCCGTTCGCCCCTGCTCAGTCTGCAATCTGCAGATAGACACTGCCTCGCTTTTCTTACGTCTGCCACTCGCCTTTAATTACGCTGACATTCTCTGGTTCCGAGAGTGCTGGACTTGTGATAAAGCTCACGTATTTATGCATTAATCATAAGCAGCCAGGACAGGCCTTTTCCCCCGACTGCTTCACCTGCATCGAGACCCCAATTCAAGGCACCGTATAAATGTTCGGAAGATAAATGGAACTAATGGACCTGGGGTTTGATTGCGGGGAGCCAGTGCTTAATGTGTAGCCGCCCACACTAACTACCCCAGATCTCAACATGCCTCGTTCTCAATTCATATTGTAATGAAAGGCTGCCGAATGTGCGAGGCAGGCCATTCAAGGAAGCGTGTAGGCTAGGGATGTTATTAGTTGGTATAAGGACTTAGGAGAAAATGAGCTGCTGCCTGAGAAACCAAACCGAGGAGAAGTGGGCTTTTGTTAACGCGTGAATGTCATTTTCACAGCAGCCATCTGAGGAATGAACACGTCGTCACTGTATGTAAAGTGAAAAATGTCCTTTCTGCTCAGCTCTATTACAGACAAGAGACAGGTGCCTGCCAGCACTACGGTATTTTAAAATGGCCTGAGCACGGCCACTTCAGCACTATATCAGGAATCCAAGTACTTTAGGAGATGGAGAGCAGCATGACAGCTCATATCAGGAAACTGAACGGGGATCAATCTTGGATCCTCTGACAACATGCTGCATTTAGATCTCATTTGATAGGCTTTAAATAATACCTAACTTATAGCACCAACAGTTCCTCATATTTTTCCGCAGTCTGTTGCAGCTGTAAACATATATATTTCATGTATATGTAATTATAAATAGATACCGTATGTCAATTACAATTAGCTCTTAACCATCACTACACCTAACTACTAAACTATTAGTTTATTAGTTTACACTGATATTAGTGTTACTACGACAACTGCTAAATCACCTGCCAGCTGTTTTACGGGAAGATCCGCATATGGTGAAACAGTTCAATGTTCATAGCTATAGTAAGTCAAGCTTTTGGAAAGACTGGGATAAATGCATACTTCAAACTGTATTAAAGAAATAAATAATTTGATGTCTTTGGAAATCCTGGAATAATGTTTTTTTTACCACAGCTTTCCTGAAGGTTGGAGGAAAGGACTGACATCACACTCATATCTGTCCCATTATGCCAATAAGCGTTTACACAAAAAAAAAAGTACAGAAATATTAGCAACCAGCTCCCCAGGTCTAGGCATTATAACCATATTACATTAGCCAACTATATTTTAATAAAAAAACAGAGAATCTGTGGATACTTAATAAACTAATTTGAAATTTGCCTTGAGAATGAATATGAAGATATTTGAATAATTATATCCCCGATGCAATTATGCAAAAAGAAAACCCTAGAAGGTAAAATTGAAAATAAATCCTCTTCAGCACCCTTCGATTTGTTCAGAATCAATTTAATAAATACCATCTATACCAAATGTGTTTTATGAACAGCTTTTAACACCAATTATGACTCAAAGGCACAGTAAAATTACTAAAGTGTGGTATTCTCTAAAGGACTTTGAAGGCTGTTGTTTCTTTTTCTTCCCATCTCCTTTTAGACTGGCAAGGCGCACTAAAAGACAATATGATGAACACTGTTTGCAGTCTTTTAGTGCCACACAATGTATTATTGTATTATGCTATAATTTGCAATCCTTTCATAACATTTTATGCCAAAAGCTGCTTCAAAATAAGGCATTTCAAGTGAAGTTTTAATATACTACTTGTGTCAGTTTTATGGGTTTCTAATGGAGCATGCTACTTAGAGAGACAGATATGACAGGAAACAGCTAAGTAACTGAAATTAAAGTAAAATTGTTATGAACTATTCTGCACTCTAAATGAAAAGGAAGGTGTTTGTCAAGATTACGGTGGGATGAATATGCTTTATCTACTAGGCAAAAAGGTAAAATGATATCGCTCTTGTGAACGATGCTTGCAGACATATATACACAGACTGCAAGGTTTAGTGCTGATGCAAAGCTATGAGGCAGCGAAAGAAAGAGGTTGACAGTCCGTAAAAGTGTGGGTGACTGGCCAAGATGTGTGAAAGCTTTGGTTGGCATGAGTTAGTTCAGCAAGACCACCATCACCAACATAAAAAAATCTTAATGTAAGCAATTAATATTAGTGTATACTTTATTGATCCCCGTGGGGAAATTCCTCTCTGTATTTAACCCATTCACTCAGTGAAGCAGTGGGCTGCCATTGGGTGCCCGGGGAGCAGGGTGTAGGGACGGTACCTTGCTCAGGAGTACCTCAGGGTAGCCGTTCAGGGGAATCGAACCCCATAGAATTAATCAACAATTAAAAGTTTCATTAATCTACGATCACTGAGAAATCAACACAGTAATCAGGACTAAGACAAATAATATTAGTGATAGTGTGAGAAAGGGAACAAGGAGGAAGGAGGTTAAGAGTACGGTCATACTAAAAATGAATATTGGATTTGATATTAAATTGCAACAGTATTGAAATCACCAATGGCTGTCTTCATCTTCTCTATTTGACACACGTATCAAGAGGGCAGTAAAGCTTCTGCTTCAACAACACTAAAGTATTCAGCAATTGTCATGAATGTTAACCTGGTTGGTGTGCACGTTAACGTTAGCTGGTCAACCATTAGCAATTACCCAACAGTCACATTAGCTGTCTGTTATCACTAAGGTAGTGGCTAGCCGCAATGGCTCATAATAAAATGTTACGTTAATGTGAGACCTACGCAGCCAACCTCATACACAGACAGTGATAATTTAAAAGAAAAACACATCTAGAGTATGCAATTTCTGAAGAAACCACGGTGGGATTGTTGCTACTGGCAGACTTGGTCTGTAGATTGCCTCTGGTGAGAGTAAAAAGAGGAAGGTAAAGAGGTTGGCTGACAAAGCTGAAGGGCACATAAACACATGGACTATAAGTCCTAATGCAGTATGGAATCATTTTGTACACGGGAAAGTGTTTACAGTTTTCTGTCTCAGATTGTAAGAAGAAAAATGTGATTTCTGAAAAGTGTGTTGATGTGTAATACACAATTTCAACAGACCAAAAAAAAAAATGTCATCATGAAAAATGTCCCATGCTGTGCTTGACCTCATGACCTTCAACATACAAAGGAGAGGGGGTTGCTCTCCCAGGAACCCCCTAGAGAAGGCTAGCTCTTCACTCGAAGTTAATGGGACTTTATCAGAGGAAATAGTGGAATAATTCAGAAATGGTATGAAATGTTTAAAAAATCTGAATAAAGGCACGTAGTGCAGAATCGAGACGGTCGTTTTAAAGTATGACCGGTCTGTCGGTGTGAGACTAGCTAGCCAGTGAAGAAGAAGCAAAATGCCAGACGACAATAACACGTATAAAATAATTCTACCGACAGAATCATTTTTGTCTTAAAAACGTTTCTCAGAAAATCTCAAATTGAAGCTGAAAAAAGTCTGCCAGCAATAGCCTACCTTATCAACTCGGTTTAATTAGCAATGAAAATGCCAAGTCACCAGAAGCACAGCACTCTACATCAGAACCTTAAAAATATTGTTGCTTTTTTTTTGCTTTTTTATAACATATTTTTTATATATACATGTCACCATTTATTTTTTGTACTATTTAAATATAGTGATGCAACTGATATTTATTTTTTTAAAAGACCATCAGTCGAATAAAATAAAAGAAGACGAGAGACTAAGAGCTACTTTATATCTTAATATATCATATTATATATTCTAGTCATTTTTTTCATCGTTGTTGCCAAGCACCATTATTTTTTATGTTACTAACAGGGCTATAGTATTACTCACTACAACTGATCACAGTACTTTGTATTAAAAGTCCTCTTGTCTTATTAGAATTTGCCTTTGAATTTGGTGTACTGAGCATTTAATGTTTATCATTGCATTAAATGCCTGAATAAAAATTAATAAATAAAAGAATCTATTTTGTATTTTGTATAAAACACAGACACAGAATTTGCCTTGTATTTCCTCTTATAACAAAAATCCTCTCCAAACTCATCCCAGGCAGCACAGGCTCTCCAAACCTTGTCAGATCAGAGGCTCTTTTCTGGTCCACTGTCTCCCTTCACTTTAAAATACCTGACAAATACCCATCTCTGTTTCCCACTTTTGCTTTTATCTGCTGACTGTGGATCATTTCGCTCACACTGTCTAAGTCCTCTCTCCCAAAGTATCCTTACTCCTGCCTCCAGCTTTCCCCTTATTCCTGATCTCCCTCAGTGCTTTAAATTATGCTAACTTATGCTGCCTCATGTCCGACCTGCTGCCGTGACCCGGAAATCTCATCCCCTCGGCTATCATGAAGGATCTTCCAATCCCTTAATCGCGCATGGAGGAGTGAGGAGAGAGGGGGCTTCTGGAGTAGGTAAAACCAAGCAAACAAAGGTGTATACTATGCACTGTGATGGATAAATATCACACATCCACACATGACCCTTGTCTACATGCACTTAACACAGTTTATTCTAGTAGCTCTAGCAGTTTTAAAGTGTCGTGCATAAGGATAAATGGGAGCCGTGTAGTATGTCACAACTAACTGACATCGCTCAAGAATGGCGTTACAGAGGCAAGACATCATTAATCAGAAGCTTTGGCTCCTCTGTCCTTGCATTTTCTTCTTCGCATCTCTCTCTCACATCCTCACTGGGAGGAGCTGAGACATGAGGAAGAGTGAAGAAAGAGCAAAGTAACATTAGCCTAATGAAAGCCACCCTTCATCTGTCTTTCCTTCCACTAACCTTTTTTTTTGCACATTCCTGCCCTCATCCCCTTTTCTCCTTATGCTCTCTGCGTGTTCACTCTCATTTCTGCCTTCTTCTCAATCGAACTCTATAAACGTCTCATTAAAATGTGCGATAAAATAATGAGAAAAATATACTTTGATTCAACTTGGGCTGAGGCCATGCCCTAGTCTTCCCTCCCCTTCTTCGATAACACAAGCACGCACAAGCGCAGGTATCAAAGGGCAATATTAAAGTGATGACAACTCACATCCAGGCGAGAGAAAGAAACTAAAGATCAGAAATACTGGCGATCTGATGAATTCTGTGCTGTGTGAACCATTTGTTCAGTATTCATAGTTACCTGCGCCTTGTGGTGTTTACGAAAGCTGAATCTGTGAACCCCGGAAAATCTTTTATGCCCTGAAATTGTTGCTACTGACACCCACATCTGTATTCAACATAGCGTCATTAACGCTCCCTAATCGCTGAACTGACTGCAGCATTTGAAGAAACTATGCACATTGTTATATAAAAGGCACTAAATTGAGGCAAAGTAGAGCTGAATGCTGATTAAGCATTAGTTTCCACAATGCAGTTTTTAAATCCACATCACTAAAATAAAGTGGTTTAGATCATTTAGAATTTTAAAATTATATCCAAAATTGAAATTACATCTCATACATTTTATTTTCACAATCACAATTAAATGAACAGTTAATTTAAATTCTATTTTCTCTTTTACAACCAGCTGTGATATTACAGCTGAAATTATTTTCACCTTTTGTCAATATGATGTAGCTGTGACAGACACAGCCACAAAACTCGTGTGCAGCTTGTGTGATCAAAATGAAGTGATGATGGATGAGTAATGGGTATGTATGTGATAATTTATTAATGTAAAAAGTACTCACTACTCATGGGTCAGAAAGTCAGCCTGTTGTCAGATGCGGAGGCTGCTGTGATCCTATTGCAAGACGGGCTCTAGCTAACAAGGTTTTAATATGCAACAGTTTATGATTTAATGAAGTTTATTCCAAGGTCCACTTTGTAAAAGCAACCTGGTGCTGATGTCCTTAGATGTTCTGTTTTAGCAGCTCGGTGAATGTTTTTTAGACTGCGGTGAAAACGGGTGTACTCGAAAAACGATCCAGCTGTGATGTGGCAGAACGATTTGATGCCGTATTAAAGACAGTGAACTGACTCCTGTGCAGTGGCTCTGAACGGTCATGCAGTCCAGGCTGGACATTGAAATTTTGATCATGCAAATAGTAGATTGCTCTTTGTTAATTTAAGTCAGTTAATGCTGTTCTAAAACTGGTTTTTTTTGTGTATTGGGTATATAGTTTATCATTAGTGCTATATGTACTATATACTATCGACCCTTAAAGGTGAGACGTCACAGACTACTGTGACTACTTAAGTTACCATCTCCACAAATTTCCCCAGTGAGCTATCAACTCATTGTCCAACACAGGAAGAAAACATTAAACATTAAAACTAAAAAACATTAAAAACAAACATTAAAAACAAAGCAACAAACAACAAAAAACTAAAATTACATACTGGTAACTGTATTAACTCTCACTTTTGCTAGTTGTTCCAATCACCACCATGCACGTAGCCAATTCAAACTGCCTCAATGTTAGAAGGTTTTTACGAACAAAACGATGCAGAGGTGAATTTGACTCAATATTTTTCTCCCCGAACATATGTAGTAAAAATGTGATATCATGTCAGACAGGGAGACTCACATAGCTGCCAAAATACTCCAGCCCATGTGTCTACTCCTGCTCTAGCTCCAGGGCCACATTTCGCTCAAGTGACACACACACACACACACACACACACTGGCACAGGACCGTGTCAGTGTATAGCAGTGATTTAACCGCTGTAATACACACCGCCACCCTTTGGCAATGCAGCCGTGGAAGCAATCTGGTGAGACTTATTCATCAGGTTTTCTTCATTTGAATTGAAAAAAACATTTATAGAGATGCACAAAGAGAGACAAAATCTACAAGTAAAATCTACCGCCTAACAGTTAAAAACCCCAAAAAGGCTCGGCTCACAATGAAAAATGATCGTGCAAAGTTTGGGTAAATGCATTTTTGCTTTGAGTGATGCATTTTGTCAGCATTCACAATACTGGATTGCACTCGTGAATTGGATTTTTCTTGCCAATTAAAGCTGTTGAAGGCACCACAAGAGTGTGCTCACTGATGGATTATTGTGCCTGATCGTGTGTGTGTGTGTGTGTGTGTGTGTGTGTGTGTGTCTGTGTGTGTGTGTGTGTGTACAATGATGTGTCTGGCACGTGTGTAGTGTGATAAATGTGCAACAGCATTGCCCGGAAGCAGTTTCAAATGTTCCTAATTGCAAGACAATGTGCCAAAACTGACAAGGAATGGATGAAAACCAAGAAAGATAGAACAAGAGGGGAGTGTGTGTGTGTGCGTGTGATTTCTTTATGTTTCTGCCCTATATGTTGATTCCAGTAGCCTTACCCAACTGAATGTGTATTTTGAGGTGTTATTTCAAACTAGTTTGTTCACCTGAGAACTCCTGCAGTGTAACAGAGTGATGATCTGTGTTTATACTGCATGTGGTTTCCTTTGGTGATGAGCGACGGGCTTAATGAGTGGGATACGAACAGTATAAACACCTTAAACTATGCATGCGTCTGTTCATCTGATAGCTGAATGAAACAGAAGTGTCTGTGTTAGACTAAAACAGTATGTAACATTTCTTTCTCAGATGCCTCGCTGTGCTGTCATAAAACAGAATCAATGACAGGTCACAGAGATCTCTCTGTTACCCTTCTGCCCCCGTGTGTGTCTGGTTATTGGTAACAGTAAAAAAAAAAAAGAAGAAGAAGAAGAAAAAAAGCTTCATTTACTTGACTTGGAATCATGCTGCATGGATAAAATCAATTAAACAATTTCACACTGCATAAATCACAGCAGACCAATTAAAATGTTAAAAATGATTAACTTAACTTTCTTCTTTTATATATATATATATATATATATTTTTTTTTTTAACTACATGACCCTTAAAAGATTATAGTTATCGTTTTAGTGCTCGGATGTCAACAGTTTATCGTGGCAAGTCCTTGAAAAAAATAAAATAAAATTAAAAAGTTGATCCAGTGTTCAAATAATGGTGCACGATGTAAACTGGACACTTTACTCTACTCATGTTTTTGTAAATGATAAGCAGCATACACAGCATTTGGCTTATGGCTGAGTAGACTCGGAAAAAGCAATTTATAGAAAATAGTATTTTCCCTCAGACAACTCTTACTCGGACAGTCTATTAGCTTATATCTACCATTGTTCCAACTTCTCTGTGACAATTCCTGATAAATAATCATCATCTTCATTCCTTTGAACCTGCTTAGAGTCCTGTAGCTATAATATCATTATTAATCATATAAATAATATTTAAAAAACAGGTTTAAGTTTGTTTCTTTCTTCATTTTATATAATGAGGTTAAAGCGATCTATGCGGTACAATTCTAGCACTATAACGCTCCACACTACACAGACATGGCGCATCTCAAATCCAATCAAAATCTATTTGGATCTGTTAGCTAAAACATCTACCTTGGGTACATAGATAGATCCTGTGCCGAGATGCACATCAAATTGGTCACAGAAGGATAGAAGCACACTCCTCCCCCAGAGAGAGCAAGCAGCACAGATACAACAAATCAAACAGGTTGCCAATGTTCCACGGAGCCCACGGAGCCCACAGAGCATGACGGCGCCCAGTGCTACACTACTTATTCAATATCTCACTCCGCAAAACAAATTGCCAGAAAAGCAGCGCTTACCCCCACTTCAAGGCCAACCAAGTGTCGGACATAAAACTTCGGTGGGATGTTACACATCAAGCTAAATCTTTCACAACTCAGCGGCTTCAGTCATCAACTGGGGAAAATTCTGCATCATGAATACTAAATGATGATCATGGTATTCCTCCTGAGTTCTGGCGGACATGAGATATGGATAATGGAACAAACTGCTCTGCTCAGTCTTTCGCCAGCTAGGCAATACATTTTTCATACAGCTTATGTGTAAAAACAGTGCAGCCTACACGTTATAGCAGTCAAAGCTCTATAGCAGAATTTCGTTGGTCTTTTGAAGGCAAGCTAAACAGTACGTGCCAACAAACATGTTTTCTTTTTATTAAAAAGTACTGATGTGAATTTGTTAAGTTGGTATTAGCAATGAGTTTATGTTGAAAAATGATGAAATACGTTCCTACATGCTACCCAGCTGCAAGATTTAAATGAAGAGCAAACACAGAAAGATACAAGAACATGTCTCTGACCTCGCTCAAATGTGAGATTTTATGCAGTGAGATGAAATGCCCTTGAAAAAGCGTGAAATTGCCAGAAGGCCCACACGGGAGTAGAAGAGACCGGATGACGGGGATCTGGGTACCATGTTTAGGAAATGTGGGTGGGAAAGGTTCCTCCTCCATCAACAGCTACAGCTTAGGTGGTATTCAACAAGCCACTTAACCCCCCACCGCTCCAGTAGAGGTTCAACAACTGCAGATAGTTGAGGAAACGCTGGACAACTCCCAGGCACAAAGTAGCGGTGGGTATGTGAGTGGGGAAAGCAGGAAAGCACAAAAGTGCTTATCATATTTACCCAGGTAAAAGAAAAAGTAATCAAAACAGGCATACCATGACAAATAGAGTCACACCTGCCAAATTTATAATTTATTTTTTGGATTATCTTAATTGATTCTATTATTTTTCTTAGCATTTTATCTTATCTGTTCTCTTATCTTCTTTAAATTCATTTTACATAGATTCACTGAGTGCTGCTCATGCGCCAAATATTCAATTTTGCCAGAAAAGGATAAATCCTCAAATTCCATTAACTCACCCCAAATACACAGACTCAGAAGGTCAGTGTGTCTCATAGGTCATCTCTCACTAGCCATGTTATAAATGATTATGTGTGTGGACTGACTTGATGTGAAAACCATTAAAAAGACCATTAGGAATGATTTGGCCCATGGATATGGAAACTGTCCGGTTGGATTTAAACAGTCAGTAACTCGGCTGCCTCATTGAGCTCTTCTAGCTCGCTTTAATATACACACAAATAATGACCCGAAAGCCTCTTTAAGCTTGGCCATAACCTTGTGGCATCTCCAGATGCTTGCGTGACAGCTATTAGGTTTTATAAAGCCTTTTCATCACTCCACCAAAGCACTCACCAGCAGCACTGGGGTAGAAAACCATTCAGGTGTGTTTCAGAGATTTATCGATCTGCTAATGAGGAAAAAGTGAGTGGTGAGGTCGCTCTGTGAAAATCTCTGTGGGGGGTAGTGGGCTAGGACGAGCAACAGTCAGCACAAATCAGCATCTAAGCTTAAGCAGCGTTCTGAGCTATGGTGGATGCAGTGTGCCTACCCCTTTTGCTAAAATTGTATATTTTCTCCATCTGCTGACATATCTGTATTTTGAGCTACACAAATAAAAATAAATGCTGCTCTGAGAATAACTACAGACATATTTTTCTTTTTTCATTAACTAGAAACAAATACTGCCTGTTCATATACATCATGGGTATCAAGTTCTCTATTTGTCCAATATAATGCATGTGTGTGAAAGAAACACAAACAGAACAATGGTTTCTTTCACATGGATTTTTGCATCCCACCTAGAAAACCCAGTTTAAGGAAAAGAGAGAGAGAGAGAAAGTCGCTAACTTTTTCAGCTTTCAGGGAAAAAGGCGAGGGTGTCTAGGTCAGTGTAGGTCGGTGGCTAACAAGCTCCTAAGAGACATATTGGTTGGGGGTTGGCGCTGAAGTGGTCACATTAGTCAATGTGCCATGAGAGAACAGAGTGGAAAACTCAGTGGCTGTAAAACTTTTCCTTCCAGCAGGACGAATGTACAACAAGACTGGGCATCAACCCTAAACTCTGGAACATCTAGTGTCCCCGTATAACCCTTAAACGTTCCCCTGTGCTAAGAATGACAATATAAATACCCAGAGGGAGAAATATATGCAAAATATACTGAACTCTGTTATACATGTAACGTTTATGTAACAGCTGAAATTGGCTGTACAGCTCAGCGGTCTCATTTTTAAAAGAGTGCGTAGGATCCGTATTAAATCACAGGTGAGCAGAAGAGCCAAAAATAGCATGCCCCTAACACAAAGGGAGCATTGCATGGCCCTTTCTAAATGACACTCTACCTCTCAATGTGTACATGTGGAGCAGCTTTGAAGCCAATCTTCTAACCATAAACGCTCAATACAAAGTACCTAATGGATGTTGATGCATAGAAATGAGGCTGCTGATCAATGGCACGTCCAATCATGCTGTCCTCTCCCACTGACAACGCAGCTATCCTGCAGCATTACGCACGACTGGCACCGTGGTATTTATATGTTCGCGGCAAATACCGCAGGAGATGATCCGTAACTTTCCCAAAGGATCGTGATAAACAGTGGCATCACACTGATAACCCTCAGATACCATTTGTAAACAAAATACTGCTAAATGCACTGAATGCATGAATTTTGTTTTCTTAATAAACTGGGTCTAGATTTCTGATAAGCACCTATAGAAAGATAATGATTTTGGTAGAGCATCAAATGCTTTCTTTCAAGACTGTAAATTCACGTGATCAATACGTGCTGGTGGTGAAACTGTTACAGTAAATGTAGATTTTACATACAGAAGCTAAATTCAAGCTAACATTGATCTTGTTTTTATGCACAAAATTACAAGATGCTGTTGAAAAAATTGCTTCTGCAACTGAATGCCTGAATAACTGATAATAAATACGATTATGATTTTAACATGAGGTCAGAACCATTTGCTTAATATTGGGGAATAGCAAGCTACTTTCCTGAATCTTGGCACCTTCAGCATCATAGCATCAGCTTGCATTTCAGCAGCTGAGCTGACCCTGAGTGTCAGCAGCATACAGAGCAGCCATCACTTCTGTGCTCCCAGGTTTAGGAACATAATGGGTAGATGGTGAGTGGAATTTACTTTGAGATTTAATTTGGCTTATAACTATAGTGTCATGACTCACCGGCACAAATAATGTGAGGTGAAATGAAATGTGTGAGTTGGGCAGTTGTGATCCCTAGAATTTAATGTTTACACTCTGGCTTCAATTCACTACCTCGCCATCTATGGAACTAGTTTCTTTTGTCTCAGAAATGTTCCTGCGCCTCTTTCATGCCTCTTTTTGTGCATTCGACACATTTAGAAATGAGATCTCACGCCCTTTAGTATATCAAAATTACTAGAGGACATTCTCAACCCAATCCTGCACGCTTCTTATTCACACATCCGCTAACAGTCATTCATGTCAAAATTTACAAAGCAAATGCTTTCCTCTGATGGTGACATCACCAATTTAAACGAGTTTGTGAAGGCTAAAAGTTTAAACAACCAAAAGGGTTTACCACATGACTGCAGTGCAAACACTTCTATTTGTTACAACAAAAACTGAGTTCATGGAGTTGTAAACTGAAATAGGGTAGGGTGTAAATCATTGTATTTATTATTAACATTTAGTGGATTTATGACAGGCTGATATGTCATTTTGTTTTTAAATATTGCTGTCAGTTTTAATTAAAACCTCCATAAACTGTAAATGTCTTTTTCAAATTTACGGAAAAATACTGCATTGGTTTGAACATTGACATGACTACCTTATTGGCTGACGTTGAAATGATATGATTTATACCTTTTATTGGATGCAGTACAATCTCAAAACTGTAGGAGGAGCAAACTAAAAAGCTACAAGAGCTAAGGGTCATATAAAAAAGAACTTACAAATATATATTTTTTAAAATATGCAAAAAAACCCATTATACTGTTACTAATAGTGTTATAGGCAAATAAACTGAATTCACATTTTGATACCCAAATATGGGCCGGTACAGTGAACTTCTCTAAGAAGTCAGAAATTAATCAAATATAATAACTTTAATCTAAAATCTTAATCAAAAAATAATGCGGTGCTTAATTAGTTTTTCTGCATTTTTGAAAACGGTACAATTGAAAATTCTTCATATCAACTCTTATTAAATTTTAGCATTAACAATATATTTTCACCTAAAGAGATTGCGCATAGTTTGAAAGTGTTCCTTTTGCTCCATACTATAGACTTCAAACTACACCTTTTTAAAACTGTGACAGAGCTATTGTATGTATGTTCAAACAGATGAGCTTTAATGACAGTCAACATCAAAACAAAACTAGTGTCTTGTGTCAAAATAAAGACATCCATGTGTTCCACTAACACTAACTAAGGCTGCTGTCGTGCTAAGAAAGATGCAAATTTTAACTCAAAATTAAAATCTTGTGACGATTTCTATTTCACAAATATTGCAGGGTGAACAGGAGAAAATGAAGAAACCCTTTCAGGAAAGTTTGTAGTTACTGTAAAATTATGTGTCCACAAGCTGACAGTTAATATTGGAAATTATATTGAGCAGACAGATGATCACAGGTTACAATTTAATTCCAAGTAACAATAGAGCACACACAAACACCAAGACTATACCTCCAAGCCAAGCTCCAAGTTACTAACGATGCTCATAAATTTACTCGTGGTGCAACAGGTCTTGTTCCACAGCAGCTTGGAACATTGTTTAGGTAGTGACTGATGAACGTGTACCACATGCTGGTGTACGGAATATACTTAAGCTTATGTGTCACTGAGAGTGCTCTGTAGCACAATTACACTATACTACCAACAAAAATCTAGCATTTTTAATTGGGCTTTTCATATATCTCAATGTCTATAACAACTATTCTGCAGCACATTTGAACTCCACACACTGAAATCCAGCCAACGTAACTATTTTGCTCCAGGTGCACATTTTGTGCCTGATGGCTTTGGGTCTCTGTATAGTCTCTGTATAAGCAGTATAAGACTGTTAAATTAATTCATACAGTAACATTGTAACCACTCATATCATCCAGGAGCTCAGAAAGAGGGCGGGGTCGTACAAATTAAACTCATTCTGTAATATTAACCATAACACACTTGTTTGGGTAATGATCATGTTAACTGCTACAATAATATTTTCACCCTTTTGTTATGATGGCAGATGTAATATATTCATAATTAAAAGCAAATTAAGTGGTTTTGTTAATCCTTGAAGGATAATTACGCTCTCTATTGTCCTAATGTAATAAATGACACAAAGCTAACGTCCTGTCGTGTTGATACAAATTTCACATTGTGTTATGAGTTGAGAATTAATTGATGATGAGAGATGTCTTTTACAAATGACCACAGTTAGATTCATGCCTGCATAGGGATGAAATGTACATCTACCCTCACATCTAAGTCAAAACTTGTTGAAGAATACAAAAGAAAATTTTCCCCCCTTTCTTCTTCTAAACATAACTTCAGGCAATAACGTCCTTCACTTACAAGAATTCATGTCTGGTTTCCCACTGACAAAACAATATCAAAAAATGAGCTTAATTGCTTTCAGCGGGAGGCTGTTTCAGCATTTCCTCTCACTTCTTCGTATTACACGTTTTTTCCCTTTTACGTTTAAAGATTTAGAAGCTTCCAGTAGTCGACTATGAGAGCAAGCTTGGTGATGTAAGCTGTCACAGCAATGTGTTGCTAGGCAAAGAAGTGGAGGGAGTTTGTAAGTGCTGCGGTTACTGGGTGTTGACATTTCTGTCTCCCTGCCACCGACAAGATGGGCTGTTCTGAGTAAACACTGCCAACAACAGCAGAAGATTGATATGCAGGGGTTGCTGCTATTTGAACCTTGGCACTGTCTGGCTTTTGACCCTGCCAAGTTGCTCTATTTCTCCATGTGTCTTCATGCTATTCTGCAACTATTATTGTCAAGCTAGTGTCTTACCTTGTCAATTATTTGGCAGGGCACAGCTGATAACTGACATAGAAGCAGCTTCACAGAAAGAAAAAAATCTCAGCTGTCTGCAGATGTTATGTGACACATTCTGCAACTTATGACACAGAACCCAGTATAAGGGCAAGACCAGAATGAGATGTGCCCACCACTGAAACAATCAGTTGAAAATCAAAGAAATAAAGAGTTGAAAGTGACCAAAACATAATTCATTTACAACATTACACATCTTGCTTTTTGACTCAGTAAGGCCCCAGTCACACAGGCCACACAGGCAGTCTTTCTAATGCCCATTTATGTAAGCCAAGATACCAGTCGGTATCATTACCCTGGTATTCACCGGTCTGTAGGGAAAAGTGGGCATTCTGTGGCTTGTTGGCCAATTATTGCTGAAGGTTGCTTGCTGTTGCTAGAATGAAACTGGTCAGAGATATGCAGTGTTGCACTGAAAAGCTCCTTGCAATTTCTTTGGTCATTAGCAGGTCGTCGTGGTCACCTGTAGGTTGTTTGGAAGATGTTGACTTTTCCTTAAAAAGTTGGAAATTACCGATCAAACCATAGGGAAACTGTGAGAAGTGCAACAGCCAATAAACTCCAATAAACACTCGGCAAAATACACAATTTTTTCCTCTAACAACCACCTGGAGGTTGCCAGGTAGTCACCAACCAGTCTCTAGGCCTGTGTGACTGGGGCCTAATATAAACCATCATGACAATGTCAAAATTTGTTCATGTTAGAACAGTTTATTTCCCCCCCTCTATGTTTGACTGTATTATTCTTGCCCCAGTTAATATCTTCCTCACTGCTCCCGGGTTCCACCTCCAATCCACAATGCTGTCACCGAGATGCTTTGGTTATTAGTCAGCAGTGTCTGATGTTTTGATGAGTTCGAAACAAAAATTAGATCAGTGGCGTTCTAAACTACATGTCCAATTAATTCACAGTTACAATTCACTCAAGTTCTACAATCTGCACATCTCAGAGATTATTAAAATAAAAAGGAGCCACTTGAGAGGTACGGGAAACATTTGCAAATCACATATTTTTATTTAGGATGTTATATCATCTTATGTCACCTTGTATTTCTGAGTTACTGAGTGTAGTTTAATGAGTGAAATGAAGATTCATATCCATTAAAATTTAATCTAAAACACAATGAAATCTAAAAAGGTACATAGGTCTAACTAAAATGATTCAACTGGAAAGCTTTGCACATTTTATTCTGGCTGGAATATGTCTGCATTAAAGATGTTTGCAGGAAGTAGGAAGAACGGGAAGTATGGAAAAAAAAAAAAAAACGGGGAAAAAACAAAAAAAAACAAAACAAACCAAAACG
>VUQG01019068.1:20685-31124 GCA_015106755.1 Etia nguti
ACCAACACAACCAATAACTGCCTGAAGAGACAGAAATATGGCATTGTGGAGCTGAGTGAGCAAATCTGATCTGTGTCCTATATTTGAAATAGCGTGGTGGGGCAGTCAATCCGGCGGTCCGGTCACAGGTCACCAACGGTAGTGTCTCAGCTAAATAAAGTAGGTCCTCTCAGCTAAAAACAGCTTCTTGTAACGGATACTCAAGCGGCTCAGGTCAGTGTCATTAATACACACTATGTGGTGCAGTGTGTCTGTTTTAATAACACATTTTCACAAAGAGACAAGAGATCCCCCTCCCTACAGCCTCACATTTCTGAGCAGGATGTGTGGTCAAGGTTACACACAGAGCACATCACCCTCTGGGTAAACCCAGGCTCTGTGGCGTGCATTTAGTAACACAAGCCTGTTCTCTACATGCAGTACACCTGTGTCCTAGTTGGTAAACCCAAATGTGTCGAGCAAATAAGTTCACAGTATGGAATGCAGAGCGAGTTTGCCTCAAGAGCCACAGGAGACCCCACCCCTCATCTCCCAACAGGCCGTCTTTCCTCCTGTTTTTCATTCGCATGCTCATTTATAATCTCTGAGCAAAAGACTGTTAACCTGTTCCAAAGGTGAAGTCTTAATGTAATCTTACTTAAAGATTGGTGAAATTTTAAAAGCCATCTGTCTTTGAGTGTATCTTTCTTGTTGCATGTTAAGTACTGCAGAGTTTAGGCCCTCCAGGATGGCAAAGGGAACCAGAAGTAATAAAACAGCTGTGTGTCTCTTTGTAAACAAGCTTAGGGCCCGACCCGGCATCATTAATCCCTCCGCTGTAGGTTTGCGGGCCCTGAGGCAAGTCTGCCCCACAAAGGTAAACTCTTTTCAGGTTTGTCGTAGTCTCCGTTACAGTGCCACTTTGCCGTTCTCACCTCTCAGATCTATCACTCTTTCACTCTGTCTCTGGATGTCTCTCTGGGCTCTCCTTCACTTCAAGGATACTCATCCACCAAGTCAGCATATTGTGGCAGACAAAGGTTTCTTGTGTGAGTGTTTGTTTTTACCTCGACAGTGGAGAAGCTGTCATTCTCTGTCCCTTCAACCTCCCCCTGCATGTTCATCTGTTTCTGTTGGCACGAGGTACCGGTGCAGGCCACCCGCCTCCCAAGCAGTCAGTCCAAGGGAAAACTGATACGCTTTCGCTTTACAGTTATGAATTAACAAAGAGCTTTGATAGCAGTTCGATAGGTGATTCAGAGCAGACGTAGACCGTTTTTGCCTCCCTTTTTGAAAACTGCTTCTCACCTTCATACAAAAAATGAGTACTCTGAGCTTTTCATTAAAGATATCATGTTGCTTTCACATAAAAGTTTCTCATGGGAATAAACTTACACACTTCAACATTTACATTCCACAAAGTACTGTGTAATGTTTTTTTAGAGGGCATAAACTTTAACTTTTTTTTAGCACCTTGCTTATATTAATATTATTATAAAATGCAACAAAAAACAGGGACGTAGTTCATCCAAAGTAAAAAAAAAAAAAAAAAAAAAAACATACAATGATTAACTACAATTAAAACAGTTCAAAACATGCTGATTACAGCTCATTTGGGACATAAAAGGTTATCCTGGTAAATCTAAAATATTCTATTTCAATTCAAAACAGCACATTTAAATAAAGTATTTCCCTCCGTGCTTGTGCTTACAACACATAAATCCTTTTTTGACATTATATCCTCTCATGTAGAGCAGGCAGTGTCCAAAGGTAATGTTCACTATCTACTGATCGGAGGATTATTTAGCTCTGGTCTGTAAAACACCAACAAAGACAACATAAATTTAGCTCTTCCAGCTGTCCACACCTCAGATAATACACTTATACTGTCATATTTGAAAAGCAAAAACATCTGAGACATTTCAGAATAGCGAAAGTGTTGTTTTTGTGTGTGTCTGTGTTTGAAAATGCATAAAACAAATGACAAAAGAGACTCAGAAATGCAATATGCATCACGCATACTGTAGCAGTTGAAATGTCAATGTGCTGAGGTTGTACTGAGCCTATAAATAGCTTCCGTTTGCAATAAGCATCTCTTTTCTCTCTCTTTTTTAAAAATTCATTTCACCAACTGACTTGTGTCTCGTTTTATGTTCTAAATCTAAACAACAATAGACTCTTCTCATCAGGCTGGTGAATGTTCTTGTCAGACAGGTGATCATATGATTTAGAGAATGATGGCTTCTCCTCTCACCTCTTTCTCCAAAAGCTATAAACTGCAACTGGCTCAAATTAAATAAAGGAAGCCTAATGAAAAATCTCAGCAGACTATTTCCACAGCTGCACCGCCGAAGGATGACAGCGTGCATAACGACGCTTAAACCGGTGATCTGCACTGTCACAATCCTGCGCCACTTGATGATCCCTCTATCAACTATTTCAATAACACAAACACCAGCTCAATCATCAGATGCAATCTAAGCACCCTGATGCTGAATTAAGTGCAGCATGTGGTGAGATTTACAGACAAAATCGACTTCGAGGCTCCTCAGCTTTGTTATCTCACTGTCTGACAGATTACTTCTTTTGTGAATGCTTAAAATGAAAACCTGGCTGAGTCTGTCAAAAAGCAATCTGATGGGTTGTGTATAGATTCTAATTTTGTTCATGCCAGCTGACACCTTCTCAGAAGAACAGGGAGAAGCAGATAGGTGGGTAGATGATTTGCTGAATAAAGCTTTGTTTCTCAGCTCAATATCCTGTATGCAGACTTTAAAGGGATAGCATAGGAGAAAATAAGGGTCTAATTCTTTAAGCCTCAAGTTCCAAAATCACAATCAATATGTCTCTTTTTGTCTCAGGCAGCACATTCTCAAAGTTAACAAAGAATTCATTTAATAAATATTGCATACACAACTAATTAATGTCGACCAAAGGGCTCAATCCCGAGCATTAAGACCTCTGATTACACTTTTTACCAAATAAAACTTTAAAAACCGTAATATTACACTTTTGACTTTTGAAAGGCTTCATTCTTTTCATGCTTCTACTTTGCTTGTAATTGGGAGATTTGGTATTTGGTAGAGTTCTTTGAAGACATTCAGAGTACTGATGAGGGTAAGGCAGTACAAAAGGACACTTTGCTCTGGAATAAGGACAAAAGGCTGAACATTTGTCACGTACACACAAACAAGATTAATATTCTAAAGCCATACAAGCTCAGTGAGGCTGTATTCGGCACAGTAGTGCTGTGATTTAATGC
The DNA here is from genome assembly GCA_015106755.1 of Etia nguti. Lineage (NCBI taxonomy): Eukaryota > Metazoa > Chordata > Actinopteri > Cichliformes > Cichlidae > Etia > Etia nguti. The sequence goes on from VUQG01019068.1 coordinate 23,927, forward strand.
TAATGTCAGCATGCTATCATGTTTAGTAATATGCCTATTTTTAGCCTGTGATATGTTTACTATATTTGCCATCTTCATCTATAATTTTAACATGTTGGAGTAACAGTAACAGTGTTTTATTTTATTAAGTAAGTTAAGTTTTAGTAAGTAAGTAAAGTATACACATCAGGGGATTACAAACAATCAGCAACAACATTAAAATACTGCCCGGGTCCCCATTGTGCTGCCAAAACAGTTCTCAATTATTGGGGCATGTAGAGGGTAACCTGTGGAATCCATCACCAGGATGTTATAAATGGATACTTGGGGTTCTGTCCTGTGGGTTGCAAACAGGACCTGTGTGGATTGGGCTAGATTGGCTTGGGACCTGGGGAGTTTGGAGGCCATGTTAATGCCTTTGGCTGGATGTCGAATTTCTTGAGCCATTCTCTGCAGTTTTCTTTTGGTGTGGTTGTGTTCACCGTCTCACGGAGAGAGGCCACTACTGTTAGGGAGAGCCTTGTGCCATGGGGCAGGGGATGGCAGATGCCAAAGTAAAAGACACAAGAACCCAAGGGCTTCCCACAAAATGATCAGTATTATTAACTTCACTTGTAAGTGGTTTAATGCTGATGACTGACAGTGTACACATCCAAAAGCGGAAAACTCAGCGGCTTGGAAAAGCAAATACGCCCAGTCTGTAGGAAAACATAAACTGAGGCCGTCTATACAGCGGATGTTAAATATGTTTCACTGGATATAAACATTTGTAAGCTTCATCAAGTACTCCAACCTCATCTGTACCAAAGTTGGCAGAGATATTTCAGGACAAAAGAGTCTGACAAACAGCATTGTACTATAAAACTACAGCATCGGTGAGAAGCATCCATTTAACACAGCACAAACCAAATTGTGTAAAATGACAGTAAAAACAGGATGTAATGATTTTCAAATCTCGCAAACTCATATCTTATTGACAATAGAACACAGTAAACATATCAGATGTTTAAGAAAAATATGGGTAAAAAAGATCACTTATCTCATTAGGTTAACTGGCAATAGAGCAGTTGCTTGACTGGGTTTAAAAAAGTGAAAGTGAAAAACTGCTCTGAGATCAGACAAACGGACAAAATTTGAAATTGTTTTTGTAAAACATGGACACCATATCCTCCGGACTAGAGAGAAGAGAGGGACCGGACTGTTCTTAAATGAAAAGGGGATGCTGCGCAGGTGTCACAGCTTTGAGACAGGCTGCTGCTATCAAATCCAGAGTAAGCATACTCTCTTGATCTAAACGAACACATTAATATCCAAAGAACAGAAGACAAATACGTGCCTTTTCTTTTTTTTAAACCATTACAGAATAATTCACTCAACATTCAAAGTCCTAGATTTAAGGCTGAATTGATTTTGCCGTCAAGCACCAGCAGGTAACCAGGATATCTGGAGTCAGTGAGTTTAATGCCCACCTTTGTTGTGACAGCCTGCCATTTTAGTCAATCACTTATCAGAGCGTGACTAAAGGCTAAGGCTCTGAGGTAAAGTCAAGATGGCTTAGCCAAGCGAGTGTGCCATTTTCAGGATAAGAGGCAAAGAGGAGTAGAGGTTAAAGCTCCGTGTGTGACCTGGAACAATCCTGTCGTCTCCTGAGCTTCTGCCACAAATTGCAAAGTTGGGAATAAGGTCCACTTTTGGCAGTGCAGACAGAGCCACTTGGGAACAAATTGGGAGACAGAGAGAGAGAGGGACTAAATTGATAAGCAAAGGCATGACTCCAAATTGTGAAACTTTGTTGCCACGTTACAGATGAGAATATAACATGAGCTTGTTAGATATACTAATGAGAATGTTGCAACGCATACAAGAGGATAAGGAAATGTACTTCACTTATGCTGCCTACACATAATGCAAAATACATTTTTACATTTGTCTAAAAACAAGCTGAAGTGTGTAAGACGCAATTACACAAACAGGAATTTTAATTAAGGGAATTCAGAAAACACAACAGCAAACGCAGAAAGAAATGCCTTGAGTTGACATTTGGAGAGGAGGAAGAGAATAAAAAGCACATTTCTATTGGACAGAAATCCCTCAGGGATGGGGGGGTGGAGAAGCAAAAGGCTGAAAAAAGTCACTCAAAAGCCTCCTTTTCTTTAAAAAGGAAGTGAAAGTGAATCTTTTTCCATCACGTACCATATGACAGGTAAGATAAAAGCTGAAGACAGTGACTTACTACTTCTTTTAATACCTTCGGGTATTACGTTTGACCTGGCAGAGGAGAAGTGAAAGGTGAATATGCTTAACATTTCTTAAAAACAGAAAGGTATCATGGGTAAAGAAACAAATGTCAAAAGACAGGATTAGGAGGACATTATTTAAAAAATGACTTTACCATAGCAGCTGAACAACAGGAATTTTCCTTCATCAAAAACCTCCTTACTTCCTGACTTTCAGAGCCTGAGGATTATACATTATTGCCTTTCTGTGAATGGAAACTGTTTTTGGTGTTTTGTCATGAAACTGTATGTTTCACAGCAAATTTAGTTTCTATTTTCTGGTTATTCCAATTACATTAAAAAATAAAAAACTACCAAAACCCAAACCTTCCTCTAACTACATATTAGATTTGTTTTATATCAGTGATCTGTTCTTCCCTGAGAGATTGCATACTGGCAATCAAAGAGCAATTTGCAACATTACCTTAGGAACCAAGTATGTTCAGCAAATTGCAATTGGCAACATCAACAAAGACGGCCATTGTGGAGTAGATCTTCAATACTGACAGAAGGAAAAGAAGCACATTTTCAGACTAGATGTTTTAAATCATTTGCAGAATGCAGATTTGCTTGTTAAGATTAAATGAAAAATGCAATAACAGTTACTTAAGATTACCTCTGTTTGCTTCAGTTTGCTTGCTTAACTCTTTACCCCAATACAGCAACATTTGATGATTTCCTCTGTACCTTTAATGATGAGTTTTAAAACCGCAATATATATGAATAAAGATTTGGTTTGACAAGCTTCAGTAAGCTTTATAGGCAGAGATCACAGTCAATAATTTTATTCTGGAAGGAGGCAGAAACCACTCAGTTTTGAAAAGAGAAACAAGCATTATCCCTAGTACACTTCCAAGAGGTAAAGAGTTAAAGGATGATAGTGGTTAACCAGCATTGTAAAGGTGGTCCAATTGCAGTCTGACACTAACTGTATATCTAAAGGGGTGCTCTTATAATCTAATACTTTTTCATTCACTTCTGCTCCTTTAGCAGCACATTACTGATCAATACCATCGAGAGAAAGCCGAGCCACAAGAGATTCATAGTCCCAGTTCGCCTGAAGAGTCTAAACAGTTGGAATTACATGTGACAACTTTAGCAGTCTGGAGAGCTCAGTGCATGTACAGCTTAGCAAACTGGACCTGTTACAAGTTTGGCTTCTTGGCTCATCCTGCAACAAATATTAATGACTGTTATGCCTACAGAGGAGCAACAACAGGGCGTCAGTATCCAGCACGGTGTCTGAAGCTATGCATCTGTATTTATACTGTACTATACTCATTAATTACACTATAAAAAGCTGAATGTGTTTACTCTATTAAATGAGAAATTGGTAATATTTTGTATTAAAAAAATTACATTATTATCTTTCTCCTTATCCTTCCACATATGGATGTGAACAGACCCTTCTTTCAGATATGCCGAGATTTCCGATCGCACTGCTACTGTTCACTCGCTTACTCTATTATTAGAGTTTTTACATGGGTGGGGCTCAGAGAGCTCTGACACACATGTACGTACGTACACACACACACACACACACACACACACACACACACACGATAAAGGATTAGGACATTTTAATTTTTTTTTCCACAATCCAATTTGAATGTCTGAATAATCTTAAGGCTCAAGAGTTCATTGCTCTTTGAGAGGGGGTACATGCATTATTATGCTATTATAATATCATTACATCAGTAGCACATTATGGTTTTAAAAAGACACATTTGTATTAACACATTAATTAATCTTTTTTTGCCCCTGGGACAATGTATTGTCAAAAACATGTTATCATGATAAGCCTGCTATTGTGAGCTGTCAGTTCATTTTTTATTCTATAATGCATTATCGTATGCAAAATTATAATTTTCTATGTCTTCCCATGATGTGTTTGTCTGAGCAACACAAACTTAGTAACAACTCATGCATATATATGCATATATATATATAAATGTCAGGTATATGGTGATAAATGGATGAAGAGATAAGGCAGCGCTAATCAAAAAAGGTCAAACTGCAAAACTTTACGTCATGGATCATCATCAAATGGTAAATGACAGCAAATGCTATTAGTGGTCATGTCACATTTAGATACATGGCTTTCCTCTCTCATGCACCTTACAGCTGTTAATTTGAGCAGTCATCTATTTCAATAAGGCAGCCAGATTCCCCTGTGGTGGGGGAGATAATGTTTGTAGACAAGACCCAGCTGCAGGCCAAATCAGAGTCATTGATTTGGCCCTCAGCTCTACGGGACAGTCGGGGTCCCAGAGGAAACAACACAAGGGCAATTGGAAGACTCAGCTGGTCTTTTGGCCTCCTACATTAATAATCATTCCAATTAGAAAGGAAAGGTCCACATGCTCCTCTGGTCACATAATGTCCCTTTCTTTTTCACTCTTTAAATTGCAACTTGTTTTCTATTTAATAATTTCAAGCAGCTAAGCCTCGGAAGCTTAAATGTTTAAAATTTGTAATGTTCTGTGTTAATTAAAGGGAGTATGCCCTTCCAAGTTTGAATTTTAATCTGTGATTCATTACAAAGTGAAACTGTTTTGCTGACCTGTGCTCTTTCAGAACTTTTACCTTATTACCTCCTTGTAATGAGATAAATTCACGAATCTAGCCGACTTAGCGTCTAACGGATCATTTACTTTCCATCACATTTTCATGACACAGTGAGAAAAATAGGATGCAACTGATGCTCATCATACAGCAAAAATGCAGTATTTTAAATTAAGTTATTTAGAAAAAGAACTTAATTTAAAATTTGTACATTTTTATATCATCTTTGCTCTGATCCTTCTTCTATGTAGATATAGGCGAGAAAAAATGAAGTAACTGCAAATATCTGAAATGTTTTAATTGACTTTCATACCTTTTTCTGTTTTCCAGGTTTGGCTGTAATCATCTACTTAATTCTAATAATCTTTTCCTGCTCAACATGTACTCCTTCAGCACCTCCGGTTTACTTTTGGGATAAATAATTGCATCACCTCCTTCCTTCTTACCATTTTCACAAGAGACAGAAACTCATTGAACTTTTACTCTCCCAAATATCTACTAAGATAAACCAATGTCAAAATTTAGAAAACAACTTCTACCTGCTGGCGGATCTTCAAGAATGTGGAATGTGGATGTTTATGACTGCACCTGCAGAAGTCAAATGTCCTCTCTGACTTCAGATGCATTTTTCTTTTAGTAGGACTGGTATTGAGTTGGGAGGTCTTGTCATTATCAGGACCTTTCATACCTCTTTTATGTTTCTTTATTCTCACACTGTACCACATGAAAAAGCATTTAGTTGGTTTTCATGCTTCAGAAAACCAGGAGAAAATGCTTGTCTGATAATGTGCACCACTACATAATAGCGTGTTTACTTATGTCTGGCAGCATGCTCAGTCAGTGCATTTAATATGGTGTTGCAGATCCATTTGCTCTTTGCTGTCTAGTCTTGTCTCAGCTCTATACAACAGTGTAATCTACATTGGTATGCACACTATTGGAGTTTCTACAATTAGCCATCAAGTCATTCTCTGAAATTGTTTTGCATATATTTACCCTGAGCATCAATATTTTGAGACAATCCTAATTTTAAAACTGTATTACTGTAGTGCAGAAATGATTACCTGAACAATCGGTTTGTCACGGTGAAATAACAAGAATCCCTTTCTCACTTTCCTTGTCTTTGGAAATCAAATATTTAAATTTTTAGACTGCTGCTGAGATAAAAAGATCTTTTAAGATTCTTTTAAAACTGTCGTGGGCATTTTACACCAATTTTTATGGCATTTTATAAATGAAATCGATGTTTAATTAAAAAAGAATTTTTGAAGGTTCATAACGAATTCAGAACCACTTCAGTTTTTCCACACTTTACTGTGCTGTAGATTTTTATGTGTCCACAATTCATGAGACAAAGAGAAAGACCAAATTTCAGTAAATGTTCACTAAAAATAAATAACTGATTTTTTTTTATTTCCAAGTAATTGGACCATTTAAAACAGCACTCTATAGAAAGCCCTTTGGCACCAATTACAGCTTCAAATTTTTTGAGTAGTTCTTTAACAGCTTTGCAGTTCTGGGTTTAGCCACTTTCTGCTATTCACACTTGCATTTGTTAACTGGTATCTTCATGTCTGACTTAGGACTTTGAGTGGGCCTTCCAAGGACCTTCTGGGACTTCTCCTGAGTCCACTCTGACATCATCTGGACTGTATGTTTTGCCTCTTTGTCATGCTAAAAGGTGAACATTTGCCTGTCTCAGATTACATGCACTCTGGAGCGTGTGTTTTTCAAGGGCCTCCTGTTACTGGTTGCAGTGATTGTTCCTTCCCTGACTGGTCTAGTCTTCCCTATAGCTGAGTGCACCCCCACAGCAGGCTACGACCACAATGTTTCAACACAAGGTTGGTATTAGCCAAATAATAAGTAGTGGTTGGTATCTGCCAGACAAAGTGCTCTCAGACTTTTGTAAATGCCATTTGTCAAACTCAGAGTGGGCTGCTGCATGCCTTTTACAAAAGAGTGACTGCCACCTAGGTGCTCTACCACAAAGGCCTGCCTGAATTGCTGCTGAAATTGTCGTATTTTAAGTCTGCGGGGGGTACATAAAGTTTGATTCTAGTGACTTTTGGGTATCCACACGCCTCCCAAATCTAGGAAGTTCTTGCTTTGTTAAACTTCTTTTTCAAACAGCTATAGGAAGAAACCTTGTAGTTCAAAAGTTCTACCATGTCAAAATTACTGCGTTGACTGTTTGAGAAATACATTGGTCTATGCTTTCCTTAGTTTGATCACAGAGATTTACAGAGTTCGTGTAGTGTAGTTTACATAGTTTTCAACAGAGAAATCTCACACACACACACACACACACACACACACACACACACACACACACACACACACACACACACACACACACACACACACACACACACGTC
>VUQG01019069.1:0-10125 GCA_015106755.1 Etia nguti
GTCTAAATCTTTCATCTTTAATAAAATGATCAGCGTTGCTGCTTTACCAGGTGTAACAATTAAGCCTAACATCCAGGCATCCATGAAAACAGAATTTATTAAATTTAACGGAGTTAGAAGTTAGCAGGAAGTTAGCTCGCTAGTTTCCACCTAAACATGATATACCATGTTCTGACAGAGATTTCTGAAAAGATTAAAACGTACAGCTCTGCTATCACTTCCAAGATAAATGAAGACAGAAAACTAACCAGCAGTGACTTTTGTAGGGCTACTGAAGTTGGGCTAGCTGGTATATAATGATGTGCTACGTGATCGCTAGCGACACAGCTGTGTTAGCATAACACAGTGAAGCTGGAGGATGAATGCTAACTTTTTTCCACTGGATAAAAGTTAACGGGAGGGTTCCCGGTGGTTAGGGACAAATGCAATCGCATGGCAGGATGCTGTAAACGGACCAAACTTCAGTCAGGAGAACAACTGAGATAATCCATCCACAATACGAGGTTAGTCATTAATATACTGCAACAACATGGGAATAGAGCAGCTGTAAGAGAATTCAACATTAGTGAATCAATGGTACGGAAGTGGAGGAAGCAAGAAGAATGAGTTGAGTAAAGTTTGACTTATTTGACTGTTTTGTTTTGCTTAATGCGCCTTATAATCCGGTGAGCCTTATGGTCCGAAAAATACGGTAATCAAAGTTATATAGAGTAAAGTATCTTCTGCCTAAAGCAACACTACTTTCAGGAACTGCAAATTACATTATCACCACTTTCAGGGAACAAAAGGAAATACTGAAAAGCATACAATACACACAAGTTACATTTTGCTGGTGTACTCCATCAACTTCGGTAAAACTATGGTAAAATAAAATAAAGTAAGAAAATACTTTTTATAGGCTACATACATAGTTCTCCTTGCACAAGATCATATCTAAAAACTATTTGTGTCACAAAATCATTCCCAGGATCCACAAAACAACACTCTAACAAATGTTTTCCTCCACAGTGTAGGCTGTCTGTCAGTGTCATTACTTAACCTCATTAAAGCAGCAATTTCTTTATGTAACCCTATTAAAGTCAGACTACATCATTAGTTTATGCATTTATCTTTTGCAAAGACCTAAAAATACGCCCACATTGCAAGAACATGGTGCTGAAGTCAAACTTGTCCTCCATCTTCATAAGTTGAAGAAAAATCACAAGAAGATGGCAAAGGAGATTCTATCAAAGAAGCCTCTTCGTATCAATAATTACAGTTCATTTACCAAAAGACTGACTTCAAAGCAAGCATTAACAACATTTATGACAGCTATCTTGTATTAAGCTACAGGGGCTAAATTAAGGCCATTAGTCATACACCTGTCTTTGCATCATGTTGCTAAAATAAGCCAAGGCATTAGAATGAGATAATGCACAATAATACCAACGAATAATAGGACAAAGACTGTATCTTATATTTGATTTACATGTTGCCACTGAAGTCTATTTCAGTCCATTCAGCTCTGCCTTAAAATCCTGTATCTACACCTTTAAAGCTAGAACACAGGTGCAGGAGATATTTGGCTTGCAAAGTCTACAAACAACAAACCACAAAGGCAGGAGGTATTTTCCTGTTCAACCAGTTTCCTGTGAAATTACAGCTATAGCCCTCAATATAGTCCTTGTACTGCAGCACATTATATATTCCCCTGTTAAGTAGAGAGAAAAAAAAAATAGAATACAGCTGCAACAACCACAGAGAAGACATATCCCTGTTCATCAACTATTCTTTTACTAAAGTTTGGATGTCTCCTACGTGTGATCTGTTACCAATATCCTTCTCTGGATGCCCTGACAGCAGGAAAATCAAAAGCTGTCTACAGCCCACAAATCAAGCTACACTATCACAGCTTTGTTCTATTAAACAAATGAGACAAGCAGATGAGGAAAGGTTTCAGACATCTCAAAGCAGACTACCAGAATTCTTACAAGATGGCCTTTCCCAGGACTTGAAGATAAGTGGATACTATGAAAGACCTATAAAGCCTTTAGCGTGTATCATAGAAGATAAACTGATAACATATGTGGTTTTGTGTACTACAGGAAATGAATGAGGCAGATGGAAATGAGGTCAGCAGCACGTTCCCCATACTGATTTTATCCTCTATACAGATCATATTTGTCAGATCAATAGATAAAAAAGTCAAACTATAACAAGTGAAAGACATAACATGGCATGCTGAGAAAACACAATAACGTGTGGTTCTATAGATATATGAATGATATATGTACAAGTACGAACTTGCTCAAGACTTTCTCAAAAACCTTGAAACAACCTTATGAGATAATTTGTGCTTTAAAATAACCAATAGCAGATTTCTTCCTCTGGGAAGCATAACTGCAGACTGCATGTTAAAGTGACCCGTCATTTTTGAGATATTTTCAAGAGACATAGCTGTGCATAATTTTAAACACCAGTGAGATATTTTCTTTCTTTTTTAAAAAAAAAGAAGAATTTAACACGTTTTAGTATTTTTTCTCAATGCAAATGTAATACAGATTGGCAGTGGTATGAGATGAGCTGTTTGTAAAATGTTCATGAGTGTGACTTCATATATTTCAGTTCTAAAAAAACCCAGAAGTAAGTAAGAATGAAGGCAGAGTGAACAGCCCATGAAAAAGTGACATGCGTGACAGGGGTCGGCTCGACTTCAAAGTTGTGTCAGCAAGGTCAGATTTAAAGTTAAAGCAACTCAAGCGGCTGGCTGTTAAGCTCTAAAGTTGATGGCATTAATTATCTGACTGAAACTTGATTCGGGTTTTAGGCCAAAGCAACCAAAGCATGGTTTTGATTTATTTGACACTGCAGGCTTCACTAGGCAGACGTGAAGATGATGAACTCTATGTATAAACTACAAAAGAATGCAGAGAAAATGGGATGGCATTTCTTCTTAATAGAGGAGAATGGCAGAGGAAGCAGAAAGAAGCAAGAGTTTCGATGTTGGTTGCGTGTATTTTTGATTTAAAATCTCCCAGCAAATCAAAGTGAAAATTAGCAAAGACAAATTAAACCTATTAAGGTGAAAGGCAGAAAGAAAGCCTTTAAACCATCCACAGGTGAAGACCAGTTTTGCGTATATTTGATACCTGATTCTGCCCTCAAATCTCCTTCGGGGGGGTCTTAGAGGAGACGGGTGGGAGGAATATGTTATAACTTGATATTGCTGATATGCATTTTTGTCCAACAGGTCACTCCTTGCTCTGACTGAACAATGACCTTCACACAAAGCGCGTGTGGTTAGCATATGTAAAATGTGTGTTAGCTTGTCCACATGTTTGGTTACCCATTCATTATTATTCATTCATGGGAAACCAGATCAATGAGAGTTCTCTGAATTATATAGAACCTCAGCTAATCAACATTGATTAATGTAAACGTTAATGAATTACAAAACTGATTTTGTAATAATTTACTGAGGGGGAATATTTGGGTATCTCACCACTAGAGGGACCATTAAGTTATGTCTCAGTCACACAGGCAAATTTGTATTTCCCAAGTAGTAGTCGCTGTGATTGCTGGCTGTTGTTATGAAATCAATTTCTAAACCACCATTTCTAAAACCACCAGCCATAAGGGAAAGTTTGTGCTCCCCAGCTGGTTGGTAAGTGGTTGCTAGCGCTTCCCCTTTTCATGTGATTACTTTGATTGCTAGCAGGTTGCTGCAGTTGCTCGTAGTTTGCTCATTTTGAAATGTTGATTGATTGTGGTGCTAATGCACAACTTTTATTTGGAAAACCAATTTTTTCCCATTATCGGTTTGCATTGCACTTCTTCAAGTTTCACTGCAGCTCATTCGTTAAAATGGCGAATGTTTGCAGACAAGTCATAATCTTTCATGCAAACTACAGAATACTGCAGCAGTCTAGAATTATACATTAACCATCGGCTCCTTATTTTGGACAAAATAAAGAATCACCAGGAGTATCAATATGAATCACACCTTTTAGCCACAAATCTATTGTTAATATAAAGATAAGCCATAAATTAAATATGATGAGTAAAGAGATGTGAGCCAGTGCTTACTGTACTGCGCTATGACCAAAGAAAAGTGAAGTAATCTAAGACAGATAGAACAAGAAGCTCTGCACTTCAGTTTTTCAGTGAGTTGGGATTCAAAGTGAATAAATATTCCATGCAGCTGCTTTGCTCCAGCAATACAAATACCACTACATCTGCACATACCTTAAATTCACTGTTTTACCCTTTTGCACCATCAGGTATTGGAAATAGAAAAAGTCCTTAGGCTACAAAACTTACAGGAACTTGTTGCAGGTCCAGTGAGACTTAATTGACTTCTTCATCCATCACTGCAGAGCTTATTAGACATGCAGTCACCCTACAGGAGTTAAATGAAATAGCTTCTATGCAGTATATTCAGCCTAGGAATACTGATAGACGGGGCTGCCTTCTATTAATGATAAACTTTTTTCCATGCTCTAATATATTTAGGCTAAAAGAAATGTCTTTGCCCTAATATTATTGCCCATCCATAATTTTAAACAGCCCCCCATGCATGCAGGCTTATTGAACCACTTTAATGGATTTTTTTTTTTTTTTTTTGTGTCTATTACCAGAGGATGATGTCAGCAATGCTTTTCATGATGTTCACACAAGGGTGTCTTGATAATGTCCACTTCTTGTTTCACATGCCTCATACATTCAAATATAATGCAAATCAGATCTGCTCTGGATTTGACGTGACTGGCTGGAACCTTGCCTGCTATAAAAAGCTTTTATTACTCTGTGATGACTCAAAAACATCTTTGTCAATGTCAAAAGAGGGCTACAGAGTTACTGTTCTCATCAAATCAGCAGTAACACAGTGTTGCAGAATGAAAAATTACTGAACTGCAGTGGCATTTTATTTACTCCAGTTAAATGCCAAGGTCAAATGGTTTTCAGCTTAAGCAGGGAAAACAAAAGGACTTTTAGTACACAACTGCACTGCTGCATTATTGATATGATGTAATTTCTTATTAAATCCAGCTACTTCTCATTTCGTCTGCCTCCAGATGTGCCCCCTACACGCTATGAATATTAACTAACTTGTAAGACGTGCAGCAGCTAAAATCATAATAAACTTATGAAATTTTAATGCGTCTTTCATTTCTTAAAACATTTCAATGTATTAATTCACAATTCTTTCATTCATTCACAATGCTACTTTCCTTGCTTTCCTGGCACATAGATACAAGGCTAAGTGGTTTGAATTACAATAACCATACAATCTCACCCACTGCATGAATAGTGTCTTTGTTTATGGCTCAGCCAGATGAAATCCGAGTAAATGCATGTGTGCATCTAAGAATGCGAGTGTGTACATGCAGCCTTGTGTGTGTGTATTTCTCCACAGACGAGTAAGTGCAGGCAGATGGCATGTTGACACTAATCCTACACGTGCTGTACCCTGTACCCATGCTTTTCTGTGACCCTTCACCTCCATCCGAGTCCCATTCTCCGGATTCCTCACGTTACTCAGAGAGGTTTGGCTTAACTGTATAGCATCAACATGTCTGCCTACATCAGCAATAATTTTGCAAATATTACAGTATCTAAAAACAACAGAATTCCTATGAGTGGCAGTATTTGAAAACAAACAAATGTTATGAAATGTTCATTGCATGAAAACGAAACAATGGTATTTCAGGTATAAAGTCCTAGCTCATCACATATGACGACATGTTACAGCCATTCTGAAGAAATCACATTTTTTGTTTTTAATTTATTACTTGATTGTCAGAGTTGTTTTTTTCCACAGCTTTCTGACTTCATAATTACAAAGATTATTTAAAGTTTAGCTATTTAAGCTTTGGCTTTCAGAATTTAATCTCAAAAAATCCATCTACTGCATCAAGATTTCTAAAAACAGGTTGCATGGCAGACGCCGAGTTGGCTGCAAAGACGGGTACTCGCAAAGCAGCAGTGACGCTATGAAGAGAACCAGAAACGGGGAATCTTCACTTCCAAAGTAAAAGTTGTGCTTTACCACTGAAACCAACCTGTTTCAAAAGGTACAAATTTTTACTTTGAAGACAAATTTTTCCCACAGTTTCACTACCGCGTAGCGAGCAGCTAGTGAGTATTAGGAGACAAGTCAAAGTAAGGGTTACCATGGCAATCTGCTAGCAGCCGAAGCCATCTCAAGGAGGTTTTTGGTGCAGCATAGTTTACCTCTTTGCTACCAGTTTCACGTAGCAACAGCAAACAACCTCCGGCAACCGCTTGCCAACCGGTTGGTTATTACACATTTTTTCCCCTAGCATCACTGACCGCTCGACAGGTCTGTGTGTGAGTTTAGCAGTCAATTTTATAGTGACTGCCAGCAAAAGCTAAGTACGACTTACAAGCAGTCAGGTAATACTAGTTTTTCCCTAGTAACTGGTGGCATTATGTTTCTAACTTGACTCCAGTGCTCCCAAGAGCCAAAAAAAAAAAAAAATGTTCTTGAAGGATTAAGGACTGATATGACAACTCGAGCTGTTTGGTTAAAGTAACAAAAGGATTGTTGTCACAATTAAGAAGAACTAATCATAAATACTGTTAGGCTTTCAGTATCAAAAATAGATACTGAAACCCAGCACTCTGCCTAAGATAGAGAGAAAATCATATTGTGATTAGTTACATAATTACAAGCTATCACTTTGCAACTTTTCTGGTAAGTCTCTGTGTTAAAAAAAATCCCCCATTATTCTTCATAATATTAGCAAATAATATTTACTGCTTAAGAGTGCAGTGCTAGCACATTGTGAGTAAAGATAAAGCAGTTCATTGTGTCTAAATGCTACTATTTTCCAAACTTGTCCCCCCTTTTTTCATTTTTTTTACAACTGTGTGTACTTTAAATTCATTTATTATGAGACTTTATATTTTACTATGTGAATAGGATAATAAATGCTTTTTTCTCAAAAATGTAGATTGGGTTTATGCCAGAAACTGGTTAAATATGTAATTTTTTCCTGTCTAATCGTTTAACAAATCTGTGTAACCGCTGACAACAGAAAGTAGCACATGTTCATGTGTCCACTGAGGTAGCACCAATTAGGTTAATGTGATGGGTAACAAACGGAGACTTCACAGCATGTGAGAGAATTAATCAGTGATGCAGTTGCTTCTCTGTTGGATGTGGCTAATAGGTTACCGTGGGTAGCTATTACTCTACCACAAGTAACTAAGTAAAGTGGAGGATCTTAGTGCACCTTGTGTGTTTGTGTCTTTGCCCTGATCTTAAACATCATTTTTGGGGCAAAAAAACTGTTTCTGACAGTTTTCTGTCTCCTCTCTGTCCCACTGGTATTCCTCCTTTTTGGAATGTTGGAAACTCTACACTGGTTATCTTGTATTCTGTTCGGTACGCTGTCTTTTTGGAGTGTTCTGTTTGTGCTCTTACATGCTTCTCTGCTTTGGAGGTCATGGAGATTTGAGGACTTTGAGCACACTCCTCTGTACCTGACCTAGTTTCACTAGAAATTTCCCATTCTCTGCAGAAAAAAAGTAGCTGAAATTTATTACAGCTTTAGAAGTAGGGCAAGAATGGAAAGTTGCTAACCAAAGAAGAGTATTCCACAGGTAGATGGAGTTGTAGGGACATTACAAATAACTTCTCTGAGCAGACAATGATAAATATAAATATCAAGATGTTTCAGGAAAACTGTTTTCTCTCCTTTTTTTGACACAGCTTCAAAACCTGGCCTTCCCAGAAAAAAAGAAAGAAAATCTCTCCTCCCCCTGTATCTGGCCTGCGGCCCACCTTCAGGTCTGGAGCTTTAACCTTTAGAGACTTCTGCTGCTGCTGTTTCTTGGGTTTGGCTGAGGCTCAGTTTCCTGGGAAATTGGCCAGGCAAAGAAGTGTGGGTAGATGAGCAGAATAAAGATTTCAATTGTGCTCAAGTGATCAAATTTCCACTGGAAAAAAAGGAGATATTGTTTGGTAGGAATAAATATTACAAAAGGATGTGGTCTTTTGTGTATTTGCCAACTAGGAACAAGCTCTGGTGTAAAATAATATCTTGATGAATAATTAGGAAAAAAAAACCAAAACACAAAACATCTGCTAACTGATATACAGATTAAAGGCATGATAGGAATATGACGTGACAAGCTACTCATAAAACACACTCTTAGAGTATTTATGAACTAGTATTTAATAATAAGTTGCTATCCAGCATCATTATATTTGACAGCCATGAAAGGGCTATTGACTCTCTCATCAAATTCAAGAATTTAAACAAGTGTCTGAACTAAACTTGTGAAATGAATATCCGCGCTCTTTCACATTTCGCAGTCTTTCCAGTCTACACATGCTAAGTGAGAGGGACTGCCTTGTTACAGTAATGTTAGAGATAGCCTTAAAACCCGTGTTACTCATCGTCTCTTCTCATTTCAGGATAGCCGTGTGTGTGTGTGTGTGTGTGTGTGTGTGTGTGTGTGTGTTTCCATAAAGACAAACTGATAACAGTTTGATTTGAGAGTCAAAACAACCTCATTTGAACCAAGGCTGGATGTTATCATCTCACCTGGCTATACTGTAACATGTATCTACAGGAAATATGATGGTCCTGAGAGCAAATACAGACAGCACAAACAGACACTTCACCACTGCAGGGTTTAGAGTACATATTTAGATTTATATCTGATCGTACTGTTAAAGTGAGCAAAACATTTCCAGCACATTTCCCACTGTTGAATGGCTGACTTCATAGTGACACACTGTATGCCAGCCATCATTTTATATTGAGGCTGGTCCTTTAGATAGAGTCAGAAAAGTAAAATCACCACTTGTGACCGCTCTAGAGGGGTGGCTTAAATTTTACTGAGGCTTACATTACTGAGGCTACTTATCATTAGTGGCAGTTGCAAGCTGCTTTGAGTAAATGCTTTTACTGTATTTGTATATTACTTAGGACCTATCAGCATGTAACCATCTATGTGAAACACCCATACGCTTCCTTTTTCACAGGACTTTATGCAGTCCTGTTAAATAAAAAAACAAAACTGCTTCTATTGGTATCAAGAAGGTAAGTAACAGTCAGATGCTACTAATCAAATGCACTGGATATTTTGATCATGAAATGTAACCACTGCTATAACACAGAATGTTTGACAGTTTGCTGGTCTGGAACTTTAAGGTGTGCCAAGGAGAAAAGGCATCGGCAGTAATCTTAGAGAAACAACTGTTGCTGCCCATATATCTGGGAAGGATTATAAGACCATTTCCAAATAATTTAAAGTCCATCATTCTTCAGTGACAAAGATTAATCACAAGTGGAAAACATTCAAGACAGCTGCCAATCTTGCATGTGGATTGTCCCTGAAAATTCACCCCAAGGTCAGACCCTTGCAAAGCTGAGAGAAACTCTATAAAACCCAAGAGCTACATCTCAGACTATAGGCCTCAGTTAGTGTGTTAAATGTTAAACACCATGATAGTACACTTAGAAGAAAACTGACCAGCTGAGCCTTTTCTTCTGTAAAAAGAACATGGGAGTATAGCTTATGTTTGCAAAGTTGGATCTGAACAAATCACAAAACAACCTCTGTATACAGACCAAACCAAAGATGTCTGGTCATATAACTCAGTGCCACATTTAGTGAAAACCAAGCACAGCATATTAGCACAAACACCTCAGCCAACTATCAAGCGCAGTGGTGGATGCGTGATAATTTGGGTATGCAGCCACAGGACCTGGGGACCTTGCAGTCACTGAGTTGACCATCCTCTGTGTACCAGAGTCACATGTGAGGCCATCTGTCTGATAGCTAAAGCTTTGCTAAAACTGGATCATGCAACAAGCACATGCAAGCACAGCAGCAAGTCTCCAATAGAATGGCTGAAAAATAAAAGAATTAAAGTGCTGCAATGGCCCAGTCAAAGTCCAGAGATCAACCTGATTGAAATGCTGTGTTGGAACCATAAGAGTGCTGTGTATAAACAAATGTCTGCAAACTTCAATGAACTGAAGCAATGCTGTAAATAAGAGTGGGCGAGAATTCCTCCACAATGATGTTATGAGACTGATACAAAAAATTATTACCTTTTAGTACCTTTTTTTTTTTTTTTTTTTAATTTTTTTTTTTTACTTTACG
>VUQG01019069.1:39098-70656 GCA_015106755.1 Etia nguti
GTATAGATAATGCTCAGACATGGTGCCTTGTCAGACCCATGTGTTGCTGAAGTGGCAGGAGCACTTCAATAGCTCCTGGGCAGCAGAGGACAGCCTGCAGACAGCCAGGAGGCATGGTGCTGCCGCGCTCTACGATAAGCTCCTTCACAACAAGGAAGTGGTGACCCTCGCCCAACCTGTTCAAGAACTCGCAGGCCCACGCCTTCCGGACTTCGAATGCGAGTCCAGCGCATCTGCGGAGAAGGAAGAGTACCTGTCCTCCCTGCTTCGTAGCCAGCGATGGCTGGCTCATCGCATGCTGACGCAAACCTCCTACACCCTGGGTCTCCACCACAGGCTGGTAGTTCTACAGAGGATCTACTATGCACTTCACAGCAAATACCATGACAAATTCCGCGTGCAGCTGCCCTCCCACTCCAAAGACAGCGGAACTGAATGTGGGCAAATTGAGCCGGCCTCAGAGACTTTCCTACCAGGAGGAGCGTCCAAAATCAAGTCGGGTACAGATGTTCTGATAGAAATGGGTGTCAGGACTGGCTTGAGTCTGCTCTTCTCGCTACTGCAGCAGAACTGGAGATACGCAGCCTCTATTCATCCAGAGTCTGTGCTTTGCAATGATGTGCTCAACACAGCGTCCTCTGTCCTGACTTCGCTGCCACCACTCTCTCTGGCTAATGAGAATAAGATCCCGTCAGTGGGTCTGGACTGTCTGGCGCAGGTGGCTGACTTTCTGAAGAAGACATCGGTGAGCAGCGGGAACGGCGGCGCAGACCCGACTGGTCGGAGGCTGGCGCTGGAGCTGCTGCTTGGCCTGGCCATGCAGAGAGGCTCTCTGAAGTTTCTGCTAGAGTGGGTGGAGGTAGCCTTGGCTGCTTCCATGTCCTCTTCCACCCCTACACTGTCTTCCTCCTCCTCTTCCTCCTCCTCACTGAGCTCCCAGCAGTCAGCCGGTGTGGGCTTTGATGTCATCCATCAAACGCTTCTCCAAATGAGGCAATATTCGGTATGCGACTTGTTTTCATATCAGTCTTTTGGAGTAATTGTACTTTTTTTAATGTAACACTCATTGTCAGTCACTGATGGTATTTCTTAAATTGCCTGAGATAGATTTGTCCTGCAATCACGTGTTATATTGGATGTATTAGTTTACAGAAGTTTAAGGCCAATCAGTTCACATGCTGTGGCTCTGTTCCACTTTCAGAGTGATTTGAATTAGAGCCATGGTTGCTTCATGCATTTATTTTTGGTAACTTTCACAGGCTTTCATGAACATACTGATAAAAGCCCCATTGTCTCTAAAGTAGGAAAATGGCTCTTCACTGGCACGTTCATGCTTCTGTAGGCTGTCCTTTTCAGAAATGCAGTGTGTCATTGAAGCTTGGAGAGATGGGTTAATGTGCAGATAAGGATTAGGATTGAGTCAGCCTTGCTGTCCTCTATAGATATGCGCATTGAGTCATCCTTTAGCAGGTTAATCAGCTTTGTAATATTTCTGTACAAATGGCAACCAGAGATGGCCGTTACCAATGACTTTATTATATTGCACATTATTTATCACGTAGAGGTGGTCATATTCAGTCTAAGTATTGGAGTCATAGCTGATGCTGCTAGGCTGAATTACATTTAATTGGCCTTATCTAACAAAGTGGCTGGTGAGTGTAAAAGATTAAATACTTAAATTGTTTCTAGTGAGACAAAAAAAAGTTGAACACAGCCTGCTACTTTCTCCACTAACTAGTGTGCCTACAAAGAGCTATGTTTGTGCCTGCTTGACTTCAGTCTCTGTTTGATCATGCTGTGGCATGTCGCTGTTCTTAAGGAGAGAAATGTTTTTCAGTCTGATACATATTTCAGGTTTTGAAATATTTGGTACCCAAAACAACAGACTGCAAAAACAACAAAGTTCATTTTGTTATAAATCCAAATCTGCATGCAACATTTACACACACTGAATGTCAGATTAAAGTGAAAACGCACTATGCTGAAGGATCAACAACAATTATTTATTTCCAGGGTTTTCGTGGCGATCCCGTCAATACTCAGGTGCTTAAGAAGGATGCAGATGGACTTTGTCGACTCTCCCAGGCAGCTCTCTGCTTATTTGAAGAGGTGAGTGAGATCTTATTGACATGCATATTGACTCTATTAAGAATTAATGGCCATTTACCGTAACTGACCTGAAAGGCTTCTCTCTACACCGACAGATTTGTAACCTAGCGTCCTACTGCCTGTGCTCGTGCAGCACGGATGCAGCTGCTCCCGGCACTGAGAGCGACACAGTTATGGTGTATGTGTGGGGCAGCAACAGCAGCCATCAGCTGGCAGAGGGGACACTGGAGAAAATCCTGCTGCCAAAACTGACGCAGGGCTTCAGTGATGCCCAAATGGTATGAGAAACCACGAGGATAGGGCTTACACTAATTAAATGAAATAATTAATGTTCCCATTATTTATTGAAGTCTTTACACTTGATAATCTCTAATTTTGTGGTGTTATTAATAGATTTTCCACATGCCTCAAACTTGAGGTGGGTTATGTATTTTTTTAAAAATGGTTACAGATGTTAAAAATCCCAACTGTGTGAACAAAAATTCCAAATAAAACAGGTGGAAATGCTGTCTTTGATATCAGTGCTGTATGAATGTGGTGTTGTGAGTTTATAAAATTGAAAGCACACCAGAACTACATTAATAAATCATTAGAATTATCTTAGCGTGCTAGTTTACATCTCCTATGCTGTCCACTTTAAACTTCTGTTAGATTGAAGCAGGCCAGTACTGCACCTTCTCTGTGTCTGCGGATGGTTCAGTGAAAGCATGTGGGAAGGGCAGCTATGGCCGTCTGGGCTTGGGCGACTCCAACAACCAGTCTATGCCCAAGAAGCTTGTACTTGAACCACACAGGAACATTAAGAAAGTGTCCTCCTCCAAGGGCTCCGATGGTCACACTTTGGCCATCACTGTCGAGGGAGAGGTGAGAAGTTAAAATGACTGCTAGTAAATATTTTAAAGGTTTGTATGCTGGATTTGTGACACTACAACTGTGATATAATGTGTATACGCTCACCGGAGATTTTATTAGGTACATCTTTCTAGTACCAGATTAGACTTTTTCCTTGAGACTTGCTTTAACTCTTCATGGCACAGATTCAGCAAGGTGCTGGAAACATTTATCAGAAATATTGGTCTATATTAATATGATAGCATCACACATGAATTGATGATCAGCTGAACAGGTGTACCTGATAACATTGTTGGTAAGCGATGGAGCTTTCCCGCTTTTCAAAGGTCAGTTTGGTAATATATTAAACTTCACACATTTCACACCCACTCAAACATCCGCGTGTGTGGGTGATAATTTATACTTGCTTTTATTCACTGTTTTCCACTACCACTACATTTTAATTAAACTGATTAATACGGTGTAAATTGTCAAATATTTCTTTCAGGTGTTCAGCTGGGGTGATGGAGAATATGGGAAGCTGGGCCATGGCAACAGTGCTACACAAAAGTATCCCAAAATCATACAAGGACCGCTGCTGGGCAAAGTAAGCCTGCAGGAAATGGCAGCTTGTAGGGAAAAAAGTGTTGGTAAAATGTTATAAACCGATTGATTTTAACACAATCATATATAAATAGTGGGGTTTTTTTGTTTTTGTTTTTGTTTTTTTTACAGGTGGTTGTTTGTGTGTCTGCTGGCTACAGACACAGTGCTGCTGTGACTAATGATGGAGAGCTTTATACATGGGGCGAAGGGGACTTTGGCAGACTTGGTACACAGCTTATTTCTCAAATTGCTCAATCTTGTTTCAGCCATTTCAAAGTGATGTCATTCCTCTGGTAGCATAGCAACAACCTCTGATGTCCTGTGTCCAGGTCAAAGTGACAGCCAAAGTCGGAACATGCCCACACTAGTGAAGGATATCAGTGGTGTCGGGCAGGTGGCCTGTGGCAGCTCCCACACCATAGCTGTGGCTCAGGATGGGCGTACTGTGTGGTCCTTTGGAGGAGGGGATAATGGTGAGTGGATGGTATACTGTTCGATTTAAACACAGTTAGTGTAATTTAAGTACTTTCAAAGCATGTTTTCATGTGTGTGACAGTGCCACAGCAGTATATGTTGTGTCCTATCGTACTCAGACATGACTCATCCTTGCAGGTAAACTGGGTCACGGAGACACCAATCGTGTGTATCGGCCCAAGGTCGTAGAATCCCTGCATGGATTCATCATCAGGAAAGTGTGTGCTGGAAGCCAGTCATCTCTGGCCCTAACCTCTGCAGGACAGGTAAGGTGAAGCGTTTTTGGTTAGATGTGGAATTTTAATGACTTGATTCATTTAAATCAGAATTGACTTAAATTGATTAAACTGTCTATTGTCTGTGAAGTCTTTGACAAAACAGATTTTCTAAAACTAATCTGTAGACAGAAAAGAAAAAACTATTTGGTGAAGGCTTTTATTATAAAAGATATATCCAAGTTCTTATTAACAAATGTTGCTTTTATTCTCTATTAGCACTTCTTTAGTTTAAAGTTGTAGTTCTCATAATTAATTTATTAGTGTTTACCAAATAATTACTATGGACAAATATTCTTTAGATCATTCCGTCAGTAATTCATAGATTTAAAAACAAAACATTTCCTTTCTTTAGGTGTTTGCGTGGGGCTGTGGCTCATGTTTAGGATGCGGCTCCTCTGAAACAACAGCTCTGAGGCCCCGGTTGATAGAAGACCTGAGCATCACCAAGATCATTGATATCTCATGTGGAGACAGCCACTGTTTGGCTCTGTCCCATGGTAAGACATCATCAACAGCTAACATTCCCTTAATAGATGATTACAATAAAAGACACTTACAATAAAAGAAATGTGCTCCAGCTGCAACGTACCTGGTTTTCTTGTCATCAGAGAACGAAGTGTATGCGTGGGGGAATAACACCATGGGCCAGTGTGGGCAGGGTCACACTTCTACACCTATTTCCAAACCCAAGAAAGTGCTTGGTTTAGAGGGTGTTTCAATCCAGCAAATTACAGCTGGCACTTCTCACAGTCTGGCTTGGACTGCAGTTCCAACTGACAGGTAATTCCTTAGCTAATCATTAAACCAGTGTGCAGTTTACCTCTGTTGCTCTATGCTGTCCACCTGTATGACTAGTTTGAAGCAAAATATAAAGAAATTGGTGGAGACCCAAAACTTTTAAACAGCACTTTATTTCTTATTAGTTATTAAATATTTGTGCTTCTGTTTTCAGGCAGCTGGTGGCGTGGCACAGGCCCTTTTGTGTGGACTTGGAGGAGAGTACGTTCACTTATTTACGCAACTTCCTGGAAAGCTATTGTGATGGAATTAGTAACGACACCCCACCAGCTCCCTTCGTTTGTAAAAGGTGTGATATTTACATTCAGTTAGCAAAACATACTCATCTGCCTCAAGGAAATTTCATTCAAACTGAAATTACATGAATTTCTCTGTGCCACAGGGACCACCATCATTTTATTTTGCTGTGCATGAAGCTGCTGTCCATCCACTTGTCCCTGGCCCACGCTGGAGGCACTGGTGCTATGGTTCTGGGTGCTCAGGGCAGGCCTCTGAGAAACCTACTCTTCAGGCTAATAGACACTGACATGCCAGACTCCATACAACAAGTAAGCGGGCTATCTTTGTAGTATTCTTACAGTGACATACAACAGTAGGGTTGTGCCGGTGCTGGTTTATGAACCAAAACATTATGGAGCTTACTAAGAACCCTATTAATCTGTGATTTTCAAGCTTCCTGGTTGAATTTAACGATAAGACCTGGCTTATATTCATACCAGTGCCTTTTTTAAGTTATTATGTATTTTACTTTATTTTTATTAACCTGCATTAAAAAAGAAACACACAGATACATATTTCCATTCAGTCGAGTACTTTTACTAAACAGTTCAATTTAGTTTTATTTCTCTTGTGCCAAATCACAGCAACAGTCCCCTCATAGTGCTTTATATTGTAAGGTAAAGACCTAAAAAAGAGAGAGAGAGAAAACTCTGTTACCATTATTTTTTTCTAACTGTTCAAGGTACCTTAAGGACCTTAATATTGACGGTTTTAAGATGATTATATATGGCTGATAAATTGACATCAGTGCTTCGTTCAATAAATAAACAGGTTGGCCAAATGTCTGATTACACAGAATGGGAGCTTGTCAAACTTTTTATACAATGAAGTGCCCTAACCACTAACTGTTGATCTCATGTATTTCGATGATGGTGATGATTGTTGCCCATCCTATCAATCCTCAGGCAGTTTTGAACACGCTGTCTATTGGTGCGTCCCTGCTGTTGCCACCACTTCGGGAGAGAACGGAGCTGCTCCTCTCACTCCTTCCTCAGGGCCCTCAGAGTTTGAATGTTCTTTCCAAAGGACAGGTATGAAGGTTCTGTTTATAGCAGTGCTGCAGTGACAGGATGTGTATTTTCTACATTTGTGTCTTAGCTCATTAGAAATAGTCTGCATTGAATTTTTAACCACTGTTTATTTTGTGTATTTAAACTGTTTTAAATAAGAATTCTTCCTTCACTGCTAGTTTTTCCTGGTTTTAGTTATGACAGTGAGCTGGATAGCTAAGTAATGGATGGATATTTGGAGCCAGATAGCAGTGTCTGCTAAATCGATGTGCTTAGTTGGAGTGTTGCTTGGCAATGTGTTGATGACTGCTGAAACGCTGTGAAAACAAGTGGTAGTGAAATTGTTAAGACTTCTCTGCAGCAATGTTTCTGATAAATTCACATTTAAATTATGAAGAGCTAGACCATCTGTTCTTCTTCACTCTGTGTCTTTCAAAGCGTCTTCAGTTAGACATGGTCCTCAGCAGCCTTCAGGACCAGAGCCATGTAGCCTCTCTTCTAGGCTACAGCAATTTTGGAGAAGTGACAGCCCTGGGGCCTCCAGTGACTCCTTTGTCAGTTCGACAACCCTCTTCATCCAGCTCTGTTGACGCCTGTGACCCTCTGCACTTAGCAGAGGTGCTGCTGAGAACCCTGCTGCTTAGCATAGGATTTTACACGGTAGGAAATGGAGGCACTTGTGTGTGTCTTGTCTGTGAGTTAAATGGGGAGAGATTTCCCTTTAGGTTGAATTAGTGCTTTCAGGGTTAATTTAGAACTTTTCTTTTCCATGTCAAATTTTGTTTTCTTTTCTTGTTTTCCTACATTTTTTATTTATTTTTTTTAAACACAGTTACGGATGTTTTTACTGAACCGTTGAGTTAAAGAGAGCATAGCTGAAAACTTTTGATTTACCAGGCCACCTACATCCCAACCCTCAACTATGGTCATGAAATCTGGGTAAAGACCAGAAGAGTAAGGTCACGAATACAATCGTTTGAAATGAGTGCCCTCTGTGAGGTGGCTGGGCTCAGCCATAGAGAGAAGGTACTGTAAGAAGCTCAGACATCCACAGAGATCTTGGAGTACAGCCCTGCTCCTGTATGTCAAAAGGGCACAGGTGGTTTAGGAATCTTAGGTTTAGGATTAGTCCTGGGTGCCTCCCTTTGGAGGTGTTCCAGACACATTCAATCAGGAAGAGACCCCTGGGTAGACCCAGATTATGGATGGATGGATGTTTTAATAAATAAAGACTTTAATCAATAGTGTGTCAGTGGGGCTTGATGAGTAGTTTTGTTTAAAGTTTTAGCAGCTTTTCTGAATATTGTGCACATTTTTGCTGTTCAGTCAGACTGTTCCTGTTCTTCCTAATGCTTTCCGTTGGTGTTTATCTTCATACAGGAGCAGCAATTTGGGGAACTGGAAAAAAACAGCGACAAGCAGCTTGTTGGCGATAGTCAGGGACAAATGGATCCTCCCTCTCACTTTCACCAGCTGCTTTCTGGACTTCACAAACACCTGCTCGCTCATTGCTACATCAGTTCCAGCCCCGAGGTAAACAAGGAACTGTGCCAAATGCAAAGGAAAATGAGTGGTACCTCATCAGAAACAAGCACTTCAATAGAAAGCGAATTACACATTTCTAAATGTTTCTGTGTACAATGTGCTGGCATACCAAACCTAGTATTCTACCCAGTGTTCTTAGTATTGCAGTTGCATTTAAGTTTGCATTTTCTGCTCTGTAGGATGACAACAGTGTAGCACTGCTTCGGGAGCATCTTTACCTGCTGCTTCCCTGTGCTACTGAGACACTCAGGAGATCAACCAAATTGTTAAAGGAAATTGCCCCAGACAAACAAATCATCAAAAAGCTGCAGGGTAAGAAAAATGGTTGTGGTGTTTGGAAAGTTTGTGCTATTTTCACCTAGCTACACCACTGTTAAATGTATTTTCTGCTGGTCTTTTATTCACAAAACACAATTAAAGTCGCTTCCCTTTAAATCATTTAAATATCTGAAAAGTAATTTTTAAACTCTACTTGGCTTCTATATGTATTGTTTATGTTTATCATCACTTCATTTAGTTTAATCCCTTCACTCCTCTCACTTCTTGTCCCAGTGGTGTTATACAATTCAGTGTCTGGCAGCCTGCTGTGCCAAGTAATGTACTCCTTGCTCCTGCTGCCCCTGGGCACAATTCAACCTCTGCTGAGCCATTTACTGGGCTTGCTGGAGCAGCTCAATGACTTCAACAGGTTGCTGCCAGAGACAGTCTTGCTGGAGGAACAAGAACTAGGAGTGAAAGATCAGAAAACCTGCTCAGGTAAGCTCAGTGCCCCTTAGATTTATGCTGGATATTTATTTCTTTTGTATTGTTTGCTGAATTATTACACTAGACCACTTTAACAATGTCAAGTGATATTTCTTATAGATAAAAGTGAGGAAAACACAAGCGTTGGGCCGCAGGAGGAGGAGGAGTGCAGATGGGCCTGGCTGTTGGACCTGGAAAGGTCTGTAGCGCTGGCAGTCGGCCGCTGCCTCGGTGGTATGCTGCAAGGCTCGCCGCCGTCCCTCCAGGAGAAAGCGTCAGAGGTCTGGCTATCAAATGTCCTCTTCAGGAATGGTCTGGAGATGGACTTTGAACAGCTGGGTAGGACAACATGCTGTTTGCTCTTCAGGTTTTCACATGTGCAAATGCTTCATAAATCCTTAATGCAAGATTTATTTTGCACCATGATCTGTTTGGTAATAATATTTAGCTGTGTAAAATGTCATCAGTTATTTTTAATAGCTCCAGGCCAAGAGGATATTACAGTCACGGCAATTGTTTTAGTTTTAGTCACAATAAAAATATATACATTTAAAATACTGCGCCACACAGAAGCCTGACCTCTTTGAATGAAAGGTATCATTATCGTTATTCTTAAAGAACAAAGAAAATAGTCTGAGTTAACCCTGAGCAGTTTTCATTAACATTCTACGTTGCTTTAATCTGTAGACTCGAGCATGGCATGGCTGACCGAGGTAGTGCTGCTGGGCAGTACTGATGCCAGACTCACAGAGCTGAGCTTGACTGAAGAAACCCGGACTTTACTGGAACTGGCACTGGGGTCATCCAGAGGACTTGCAGGTGGCATATGGCAGAAGATGGAGGATTATGCTCATGGCAAAGGTTCTTGTGCTTGTTTATGTGTATAATTTTGAAAGCGTATATTGTTAATATACAGCTTATATTGAACTATTCCTATTTTAAGAATCTTGCATAGATGTTTTTAAAATTTTGGTTAGAAGGTTGTAAGTTTTTCTTTGTGTCTTTTTAAAATTGATCTGTACTGATTGCTTTGATAGCAGAATGGGAGAATGGAGGCTCTTCAGGTGATTGTTTGCTGCAAATTGTGTGCCGCTGCTGTCTGGCTGCTCTCCTGAAACACACTGGCCTGCAGAGTGAGGCCTGTTGGCAGGACAGGTCAGTTTACTGAAGCAGTCAAAGATCTATTGGGGAACACTGAAAGGGTTTCTAGTATGTCAAACTTTTTCTTTCTTTCTCAGTGTATATTACTGTATAACCTGTTCCACTGTATTTATCTACTCTGCTGAGACAGCCATGAGCCCTGTGAGATGCTGTTTGATGTCTATGAAACCGTTTATAAAATCAGAAGTGCTCTGCTGACCCTTAAAAGCACTTCAAGGATGACACAAGTAGAAGCATCTACCAAACAGGTACCATTACAGTATGATTAAATATATGTAATCCTGATTTGAGTTAACAAATTTGTAAACAGTTTATCTAAAATTTATGTTTTTTTGTAAATACTGCTGCATAATTGTGATTAGCTTCATTTCTGTCCATTAATTGATTTTTAATTAGTAATTAGTAATCTGATCATTTCAATCAGGTAAAATTACCGATATGTATTTAAAGCATTTACTTGAACTGCAGATCTCTCAGTCTCCTCAAAGTCCTGATGTGGAGAGGCAAGAGCCATGTACCTCAGTGGAGCAGGTGGGGAAGGATAATGAGCAGCAATCAGTAGGACACTGTAGCCGGGAGGTGCAGGTGCCTGCGCCACCCACAGCAAACCACAACCAGGAAGAGGCTGCAGACGATGACAGATTTGGGAGTCGTGTTTACCTGTCAGGTTAGAAATGC
Source organism: Etia nguti (assembly GCA_015106755.1). Taxonomy (NCBI): domain Eukaryota; kingdom Metazoa; phylum Chordata; class Actinopteri; order Cichliformes; family Cichlidae; genus Etia; species Etia nguti. The sequence continues at coordinate 49,612 of VUQG01019069.1, forward strand.
AAACTGTATTTGTTCTTATTCTAGTAAACAGCACAGTCACACGCACAGAAAGAAATATGACATATCTTATTTTCCCACGTCTTTTGATGTCCCTGCAGAAGTCCTAGAATCATTCATGGCCACCCGGGAAGCCATGCAAGTACAGCAGAATGTGACAGTCTACGAGTCGTTCGGCACTTCCACCCTTCAGAGCAGCGTGGAGAGCCCCGTCAGCCCCGAGGGAGAGCCTGATTCCAAGCAGCAGTGGGAGAAGCACGGGGAATCTGAGGAAAGCTCGTCTTTCCCTGCTGCCTGCCATCTGGTGGTGTCCCGATGCCTCTTCCTTCTGCTGGGGGTCAGGCCTGCTTGGATGGAACCCAGTGAAAGGGAGAACATTCAGGCTGTGAACACTGGAGGGAGGTAAAGACTGTGGTATGCAGTGTGTGTTTGTTTTAGTGCAAAAACAGCTAACACAGAACACAAATGCACTAACTGTCCACAACATCTAACTTTCAGGGAATTGTCAGCAGAATCCCTTACAGTGACTGCCAGTGGAAGAAAACAGGTCAATATTGTACTATCAAAATCGTATATCAAAATTTGGCTTTACAACTCTTCATCAGTATTCATATACTGCTCTTATGTCTCATTTAGTCTGACCAGTCCAAAAACACCTCTGGATCTGCAAGGAATAAAATGGGTAGGTGGAAAAAGTTCAGATCATCTACTGTATAGTCTGATAATGTTATAACCTACATTTTCAGGCAGTTCTTCTGTATGTTGTCGTTAAGAGATGGTACAGACAGCTGAAGTCTTAAATTATTGTCAGGTACCCCTTGGAAAACAAGACCCAAGTGCTCTTTTGCACAAAATGGGACCTGGGGATTTGTACTTCAACATTTTCTTTAAAATAACATAAAAATTTGTAGCAATCAGAATAAAGAAAGAATGATCACATTAGGCAATGCCTTTTGATCAATATGACAACCTGACTGTTTTAACTGTTCTGCATATTCTAGTAATATTGAAAACATTTAATAGTTTGTTGCCTGTCAAGTCAAGATAATATCCAAAGAGAGATGATAAGAGAATGAATATAAATGAGATGTTTTATAGTTCTTCATACAAAACCCTCTCTTTGCTCTAGGTTTACCTCTGTGTTCTTTGGGAATAATGAAAGATGCTTGGGATCGCCTCAGACAGTGCATTAGCCCGTCCACCACCATGTCCCAGTACAGCAACAACCCTTTGCCTATTCTTAACCAGGTGTTCCATTTTGTCTGTGGAAGCCTGGCCCATATATCGCCTTCCTCAACGGTGTTTTCCCCTGGTCAGAGTTGTAGTCAGGCAGATCCAAAGTCTATTACTTTTGCCATTCTGCAGCAGCAACAGCGGGCTGAGGTAATTCAAATTTTTACTTTATATGACAAATTATTTTGTTGTGGGCCCAAAATGGTGTTCTGTAAGGAACGTGAAAGTCTCTTATGAACTACAAACTCTGTCTTTGTTCTGATCAGATGCGCCTGGAGGCCTTGTGTCAGATGTCAGCTTTCCTGTCTAAGATGGAAGAAAAGAGCTGTGAATCCACAGCATCCAGCCAGTTTCCTGCTTTGTTGCAGTCTGTGCAGCTACAGTTCCTGTCTGGATGCTTTGCCTTAGGAACACAAATCATTGGCTCCCACTCTGCTAATTATGAGACTCAGCACTACATGGTACATCTTATAGTTATATGGAAAGACGTTTAGAAGTAATGAATGTGCTTTCTAATCTGGATGGAGAAGAGAAAGACACTGAAAATTGTAGCCATGCTTCATTTTGCTGTCTTTTTTTTTTTCTCTCAATGCAGTGTGGCACACATTCAGCTTCTTTGGATACACAGAGAGAGTTACAGTCTGCAGCCCACACCTTCTACCAGCAGGTGGTGCGTGTTCTTAAACAGAGAGTCCTGTTTGAAAGAAAACATCCAGGTAGGTTTCTTCTTACACAGTGTTACAGTGTTTAGGTTTTAATATATATTTGATATTTATATTTGAGATATTGTCTCTGTCACACTCAGGTTCCTGCCAGCACCTTCTTCTTGCCACAATGTTTGCACTGAATTTCTGTTACCAGCCTGTGGATCTAGTGCTGATCATCAAATGTGGCATCCTGGAAATTCTTTCCACGCTGACCAACAACAGCTGTGTGCTGATCAACCAGGGCTGGTTTGCAGCCACAGCATCTGGATCTATGCTATTAGGTGGAGCCGTGAGGCTCGCTTGTGCCCGTCTGCTTCAGATATTGACTGTAGCTGCAAGGTGAGAATGAAGACGTTATTAAAAAAAAAAGTATATAAGATTATTACTTCTTTTATTTTCTTTACCCTTGTTTAAAATTTGCATAACAATTTAACCTGTGGTCACAGCTCGTGTGAGGATTTGCTGCCTATCGATGTATCCCAGGCACTTATGGAGGTGATGTGTGAGCAGCTCCAGAACATCTTGTATAATTTCCACCAGCAACAGATAGCAGAGATGGGAACAGCCGAGAAAAACGATGTGGACTCCTACACAAATCTAGTCGGTGGGGCAAATTTAGAAATAATAAAGGGCGGATATGGGATTTGTAAAACCATTAAATCGAGTCACCCCTCTGAGCATGTTCTTCCTTCTCTTTATGTTGTTTTAGGAGCAGAAAACAGCAAAGTGGTTGAATCCCAGCTTGCGGATTTCTTGGTGTTTCTGAGGCGTGTACTGTCATTAAGAGTAATGAAAAGACTTTCTACATTTATAAGATGGATCGATCCACTCATGGCCATTATTTCACACAAGTGCTCTTTAGGTAAGGCAAATTTAAAATAAACAAAACAAAAAACATAATATTGTTAAGACTGCACTTTGCTTTTAAAATTAATATCGCACAACTCTGCTCTTCAGGATCTCCACGCTTCCAGAACCTCCGCACTAAGCTTCTGACCTTCCACGTTTTAGAACGACTGTTACCTGCTTGTTCTGAGCCTGTTCATATTGAACAGGTATGATGTAAACATGTAAATATAGTAAATGCAACAAGTGAACAAAATAGGTCAAGAATACTTGAGTGTTCTGAACATTGCCAAGTAGGCATGACATGTTAAAGGTGATGAATGCACTATTGCCCACTTGTATTTTTCCGTTTTCTTGTAGATTGTTAAACAACTCTTTCAGCTCTTGTCTGTTTATATGTGGGAGGAGCCTCTAAGTGAGAGCAACCATGAAGAAATGCCTGAAAAAGACACAGGGGTAAGACATTATGAACACCATGTACTGCGTTACATATTAATAAAGCTGCAGCTTCTTATCTGCTCCTCTTAAGCATGTGCACTTCTCTATATGTCTGACTTATTTGTATTATTTGTGTTTTTACTGTGATCTGAAGTGATAGGAGTCATTTTTTGTTTTTTAACTGTGCTTTCCCTGCACTGTAGACTGATAACCTTTTGAGAGAAACAGCTACACAAAATAATACCACAAACCCTTAAACTTGTCTTTTTTATTTGCTCGTGTTTTATACTGTCTTGATTTGCAGAAAAGAAATCATGTCCTGTTGCATAAATAATCCTCATCTTTGTATTTAAAACATTAGATCACATTTGAATATTTTCGCAGTCTATTAAATTTTCCATCCAGCCGAACAAAAGCCACATAAAAATGTCAAAAAGTGCCTTCACTTTTTCTCTGTTGAAAATAGCCAAGGATAGCAGTAATCCAAGAGGAAATGCTGTTTACGGCAAAATGAAATGCTTTCCTGGCAGTAATGAAACTGAAAACAGTGGGACCACTCGATGGAACAGATGGGCCTGTTCTCTGTGGTAGGCTGAGATGAAAAGTGTCAGAGGATAGAAATGTACAAGCATGATTAATTATCAAAACTATTACATCAGGAATGTGAAATGAATTTTAAAAATTCAGATAAAACTAAACTCTATACTGTTTTATTATATTTATTATTTCATGTGAAAACGTCAAAATTTTATTGTATTTTTTTAGAATTAATGTGTGATTTCTAATTTGTCTTAGAGTGTTATCCACAGCAGTTACCACCCTCTGTATGCTACAGAAACACTTCATCATTAAATCTTTCCATTGACATTGCCACATTATATTGCAATATTTGCTTATGATTACTTTTGCAGAGGAGGTTATATTTTTAGTAGCGTTTGCGCGCGTGCGTGTCACTCTATGAACACAATATCTCAAAAAGTTTGGAATTCATTCTGATAAAGCTGTAGGCGTGTAGAGCGGGGTCATGTTAACAATCCATTAAAACTTCACCTTCATCCACCAAGGTCGTCAAGGTCAGCTTAACAATTTATTGGTAGAAACATTCAGATTCTACTGCCTCTCTTTGTACTGGCAACATTTAGGAAATGATACTGGTGTAGGCGGATTCTAAATATCATATTGTAGTTTGCACCAGATCATAAAGATTTGACCTCTGATCTCACTTTTACATTTCACATTAGCCTGGATTTCAAGTTGATCCCAAAAGTTAATTAATTTTACTGTCCAACAAACTTCTGTAAGCTCAATTAAAAAGAACAAAGAAAACAAAATTAATATATACAAAATACAACACTATTCCTGTATAAGTAAATACTGCCCATAGAGTAAGCTGCCTTGGAGGTGCTCTGAGTGGTCCTTGTTGTGGTACATGTTTTAATATTTTATCAGATGTTTAATTATGTATCAAACACATTGTTTCGTAGAATCCTGGCAGCTATGATGAATGTATTCCCATTGGAGATTTTTCCTTTGACCCACACAAACTAATGTGCTGTTCTCTGGAGAGCGGGAACATCGTCTCACATGGTTCTGGAGGGAAAGGCTACGGTTTGGCAACCACTGCCATTACCTCTGGCTGTTTTATATGGAAGGTGAGTACTAGTTTGCTCTAAACATGGACCACAATTACACAGTTCAAAGTTTTTTTGTATTAAATATTAATCATAGTTTGCAAATTAGAATTTACCACATTATGTCGCTTCCCTCTACAGTTCTACATTACCAAAGAGAATAGAGGCAACGAGGGCACGTGTGTTGGTGTTTCTCGCTGGCCAGTTAGAGATCACAACCACCATACAACTACAGACATGTGGCTGTATCGTGCTTATAGTGGCAACCTTTACCATGGAGGGGAACTGGTGCGCACACTTCCCTCCTTTACACAGGGCGACACCATCACCTGCATCCTGGACATGGAGGCTCATACTGTATCATTTGCTAAGAATGACAAGGTTTGGTCAAATATTTACCATCAGTATTCCTCAGATTGAGCGCTGTGCTCTTCTTTAATCTTTGTCTGCCTGTTTTGTTTTTCTTTTAGGACCCAAAGTTGGCATTTGAAAGTGTGGTCGCTAATGAACTGTATCCTTGTGTCTTATTCTACAGCAGTAACCCTGGAGAGAAGGTACTCGGTGTATTGCACAGATTTATTAGATTTATTACTTATTTGAATCTGATTTATAATATGTATGGGTAACGTTAAATATCTGGAAACACAAGCAGCTACACATACAGTGCAGTGACCTAACATTGAATTACTAGATAATTGCTGTACTGGAAAAAACATGGAAAAAAACTTGTGGCGGTTTGCATACTGCACAATATGTCTCAAAAAAAGTTTGTACTGCAAAACCCCCCCAAACACCTGTAATTCTGTACTCGTCACAGGTGGCTCTGAGTGATCTCCAGATGAGAGGCATGCCCAGCAGTCTGCTTCCTGGAGACCCTCTCTGCAGCCCCCGGGCTACTGTGCTACTCGAGTCAACAGTGCAGCTGCTGCGTCGGCTCCACCAGTGTGACCAGTGGTCCCCACACATAAACCAGTATATTCATACCCACCTGGAGCTCATTGGTCCCCTGCTGAGAGAGGATAACTCAGGAAACTTCAGTACAGGTCATTTACCCCCTTAAATAGTTATTCCTGCCTCTATTTTCTTTTAGGTTTTCAGTCAGACAGTGTCCCCAGTAGTCACATGTTTAACTTGCTCGCTTACAAACACACCTAACTTAAGTTTTATTTAAAAGTTAAGTAACACTTTGCTAGTATAGAAAAGTCTCTATTTATCTGTCTGTATTTATCTGTAAGGAGAAAGACTGATAGGCATTAATTCAGCTATTAATTGTTTTTGAATCCAAATACAAATGTAGTGATGCACACAAACTGCAGTATTAATTAATCTTTAGACAAGCTGCTTTCCCAACACTGGTGTATTTATTTATTTCAAAATAATACTAACCCCTTCTGTTTATGCTTTATTTGTAATTTTTTTTTCTTCATTATCAAAATTCACTTCAAGTCCATTTTCACTTGCTTAGGATTTTATTTAGGTTTAAAGTTTCATGATCTACTTGCAGTGGGATACAAGGAGTGCATGGCACTCGTTTGCCAAACGGATGTTACGCTTTGTTTTACTGTCAGTGTCTTATGTTCCCCTGCAGGCCTCAGTGCGTCACACAATGAGAAGGAAGAGAACGACAAAGACCTGACTGGCGATCACACAAAGGACGTGCTGTCACACTGTCGGTTGCTGTCTGAGGCTAAGCTGGCTGCTCTTTGCACTGAAGTGTGGCCGGTATTTGCTCTGATTGGAGGAGTCGATGGTGGTCTCCGCGCTGGAGGTCTCTGCCTGCACAAGCCTAGCGGGCGTCGAGCCATTCTTCTCGGCGTTCTGAAAGAAGGAAGCTCTCTCGCCAAGCTTCAGTGGGAAGAAGCAGACCTCTCTGTCAGGTATAACAAAATGCGATCATATTCCCACTTACTTCTGATGAATTTATTTCTCTTTTTCGTAAATGACGATTCTCATTAACCTCCATGAAATTATTCTTATATTTTCTTGTCTTGGTCCTTTCAGCATGTGTATGATTCTACTCTTTCCCTTTCTGTTAGTTCGTTTTTCACTCTCTTTGCAGTTTGTCTAACTTTTTTACTTTATTTTCATCATTTAGCTGTCTGATCTTACTTTTTTTCTTGCTTCTTCCTCTTCATTCTTAAATCCATTAATCCCTGTTGAATCCGTCCTGGTATCACTCCATGCTGTATCTGTGGGTTCTTCCCATCCTTCCCAATAACTAAGCTCCATGAATTCTTGGTCACCCAGCGACACGCCGATCATCTCACTGGATCCCTGTGACATATCCTGCTGTGATGTCACCCGCCTGGGAGGCCTCAAACCAACTGTGTTGTTAGATCTGATTTATTTGATGGGGCTGCTGGAGGAACAGGGTTGGCTAGGCGCTCACGCGCCCCCGAGAAGGAAGTACTCTGGGGAGAACATCAAAGAATACCTGGACAAAGACATACAAGATGATGTCACGTGGCTGACAGAAAATGAAAGGAAAAAGGAGCAGAAGGATGAGAGTGTCTCATTCCCATCACCATCCTCAACCAAAGATGCAATGAAGATCGCTGACCTGCATGAGCTGACCTCTCAAGCTCAGCCTCTGCAGACATTCCAGACTTCCAAAATGGATGCCTTTGCACTTGAACTTAGGGCACTCAGAGTGTCATACCTTCTCACTGGAGGTTTGAAATCCCTGACTGTCATTTTTAGCTGTGAGAAACTGTCAGATCTGCTTCTAGTGCCAAAACACGAGCCCCCCAACTCCTCAGGGAGTTCCCTATCCAGTCCAAACTGTGACCAAGCTAAAGCCGGCAGTAAACAGTGGGATGAAAGTGCTGAGCTGAGATCGGTGCTGCAGTATGTGGTGCAGAGCATGGTGAAGTGGGCAGTCAGACACTGTCCCATCAAACAGACTGTGTCTCTTGCTGATTTGGAGAGAGTTCAAGTCATGATATACAAGGGAGCCGTTAAAGGACTGCAGGAGGACAAAGAGAGCAAAGGTATGTCAATATTTGTATTCACCAGACAGAAAACACTTTATAGATAATATAGATTGCAAAACCTACATGCTATAAATATTTAATCATTAAGCCTTAATAAAAGACGGTGGTTACTATGTTAAACAGACTACAGTTACAAGGTAAAAACTATTGTATGTTAATGATCACTATTCAGACCTAATATATTTGTATCTTAACTTTGAATTTTTCTTATGATTACTTGACCTGGTTCTATTGTTAGACTTGAAGTTTACCTGTGCTTGTTGTCACTAATTTATAAAAAAAAAAAAAAAGGTATAGTAAGAAACTTGGAGTCATAAAACCTTCACGGTTTCTTTTCCTGCAGAATCAGGCCACCACTTGTCTTCTCAGCCCATCTCCAAGTCCTCAAGCTCTGTGTCCTTGTACAGCGTGGGCTCCGAAGGCACTGCTGTCTTTGGCCAGTCAAACAGAGCCTCTGCCTCATCCTCTAACACCGATTTGGCATCCTCTCTCCCAATAAATCTTCAGGCTGACAGCCTTGATAATTTCAACCCTTTCCTTCCCATCAGCCTCCTCCAGTGAGTATAGATTGTGACAAATATGTTATTTTAATTTGATTTAAAGTGGTTGTGTAATCCACATGAAAAACCAAGTCCAGTAACTTCTCAAACAAATGTCACAATTAGTCTTATTGTCAGTCCTCATCTTGTTACTGATTGCTGCAGACCTGTGTCTTTTGGCAGCAACAGCTATTCTGAAGTCCAGGGAATGGGTGAGTTAGGATGCATATGGAAAAAAGAGTGAGAGATTTTGCCTGCACTCTCTTTAACCAAGGCTGCAGCTCTGCCTGCTTGTTCCTCTTCTAACTCAACACTGACACTACGGTCAGCTGTTTACGTCTGCTTTCAAGAGGCAAACACAAACACAGCTCTAGTCACGTGTGTTAAAACTGCAGATAACATTTAAAGCTCTCACTTCTACTTGTTTTAGCAAGAAGAAGATTTTGACCAAAGACTTCAGAAGGATATAGGTTAATATAGATGAATACATAATTAGTTTACTGTGACTTTCATATATCTAGCAGTAAATCGGAATGAATAAAGCTCATCTGATCCTTTCATTTACTTAATGTGTTAAATGTCTATTGAAAATTTAACCCTACTGGTGCAGCGCTGCTTCTGCTTTGTCATTACTCTACATGCCGTATCCTCACTTCCTCTAGGCACATGGTGCTAACTCGGTTCCCTACGCTTACGGGACTGGTTAGCACTGCTCCTGTGTTGCACCCTTGCTTCAGCCTTGCCAGCTCTGCTTCTTGTGATGCCTTCACAGAACAGCAGACTAGCTTCATGGAACCTGGTCCCTGCAGCACACAGGCCAGAAGCAGCCTGGGTAAGAATGAGCACAGAGACAATGGTGGGGAGAAAAAACCCACGAGAAAAAAAATCATCTAATTTAAGAAAAATATCACATTTTAAGGATTCTGATCGATAATGGAGTGTGTAAAAAGAAAATGTCTTACTATCTTAGTTTTCCCTCTGATGATGACCTCATACTATTACTATAATGTGATAATTAGGTTCATAATGGCCTGAAGTTTATTTAAAGGAACACATTAGATCAGTAGTAACTGAGTTGGAATCGTCTGTCTTATGCATGGTTATAAATGTTTAGCCTTTGGTCACAGCAGACTTGCTGCTCAAAACAGCATGTGTTTTGCTCTGCTGTTAGTCAGATAATAATACTATCAAATGCATGCATGCACTCACATGCTTGAATGGCACCTTTGTTTTTCATTGTCATTTATGTTGGTGGCATTCTGAGCTAGGTCCTTAGACTAAAGGTCTCCTCTGTGTTTCATATCATGGGATAGAGTGGGATTAAAGGGCTAGTTGATTTACAACTTTAAAAGCCTCAAGAAAGTGAAGTTCTTTACATAAGATGAGGAGGCCTTTCATAATCTAAAATTGTAAAAGGCAGCATAAATAAATAAATAAAAACAATTGCTAAATTACACATATACTTCCCAAAATGGACCTGTGGGCTTGTTTTTGTTTTCTGTTCTTTTGTGCACTTTTTCTTATCTCCTCAATCACCAGAACGGACACAAATGTTTGTCACCAGTCGGTTGCTAGAAATGGGATTCTCTATGAGACATATCTACTGGGCCATGGAGGCAGCAGGTACTGCTTTGTGTAGTGTGTCTGATGCCACAACATTTTTGCTTCATGTGCTTTACCTTCTTAATATCTGTCCTTTTACTGCGTGTTTCAACCTTCCTGTAGTATCTGAAATAGGATAAGTGTTGTCGTTTTGATTGATGCATTTTCTTTGATAAGAAATTCAGTTTTCTAGTTTTGGGATTTATGTGTTGCTGTTCATTGGTGGACATCAACTGAGACTTTCCAGTTTTTGAACTGGGTTTTTGTGAACAATCCACACCTCAGTGGCTCCCCACCTCAGCATTACTGATGGGTTTCAGATTCTCTTCACCCCTTGTGGAAAAGTTTTTGCACAGTTCACTTTCTTTACTTTGTGGTATTTCATAAAAATTCATCTTCACAGAAGATTTGCATTGTTAAAAATGGACCAGTTCACAATATTTTGTTCTCATACCGGACACATACACATACATTATGAGCATGTAAGCAACTTAAATTATGTGAATATTGTCACATTTTTTGGCACCACCTTTTTATTTGATCTAAATTTTAGGCCTTCCTTCACTCTTTATATCACAGATTTCACTCTCTTGTCACACCTGTGTTTGTCAGATGTGCCTCATGACCTCAGACTATAAACAGTAGCAGTCGCATGGTGATGTCTGACATGAATTAGCAATGCAGCTCTCCGTGATGCATCTTTTCCTCTTGAAGTGACAGTTCAACTTCCCTGTGGTTCCCCAGATGTAGCAGGTGACTTGGACTCACAAACCATTGAGGTGTTGGCCAGCTGGATGCTAGAGCACCCCCTGACTGAGGAGCAGCAAGTAGCTGAGTCACCAAGACCAGGGGGGGCTCCTGAGACTCCGTCCCCAGATGGGCCAGAGACAGTTCAGTGTCCCGAACGCCCCACCAGTCACACCACTGAAAGGTGAGGGATCTGCTGAACATACACTCAGTACATTCAGTACATTCAATCAGTACACTGACAGCCTCGGTTATTTCATTTATAGCCTGTTGCCCGGGCTCGACTGGATAGAGAGGGAGAACTTCTTGGATGTCCACCTCACTAGGAACAGACCTCCTCCGGCCCGGCGGCGACGCTCAGGCCCCACTCAGAGGACCTCGTTCCGAAGGGCAGGTCAGACCCAGAGAAAAATCAAAATGAAATGCGAAACATTTAAACTACGTTCAAAGATCAGCTGCGGAAAACAGTGCCATTAATATACTGTATTTTCAATTCTAACTTAATTTTTTTTTTTTTTTTTTAGACTTGCCATCACCCAGCCCCCTCCCCCAGTTGTATCAACAGCACACAGCTGTCAGTGATTGGCCGGAGCAGGTAGAGTTTCACCCCTACTCTGCTGAGGAAGAGTCAGAGCTTGGCTACATGGATGATCCATACCATGAAGAAAGTTACGAGGACCTCCTCACCCCTTCATTCTTCAGCTTAGAGAGAGATACACTCCAGATAGTGGAGGTGACACATAAACACTAAATGTGGATAAAAAACTTATCATTTTATTCTATCTCAATCTTTTTAAAGGCTTTAATAAATATAAGTGACTGAATTGATGTGCAAACTTAGTCCAGTTAAACAAAGATTTGGCTTTTACGCTTTTTCACAGTGTGTTTCAAGTTCACATGCATACCTTTTTAGGCCTCTTCTCTTACTGTCCTTACATGCATTTTACTATGCCCCTTTTTAGGCTGGGGAGGAACACAGTCAGATGGTTAAATGTGAGCTGTGCAACACCCTCACCTTGCAGTTTAACAATCACATAAAGCGGCGACACCCAGGCTGTGGGCAGAGTGCTGCACGTAAGGGCTATGACAGCACCGGGGCCTACGTGGATGTTTGGTTCAAAGGGGAATGTGGCTCCAACTTCCCCTTCTACCTCCTCTGCAGCACCTGCAGGGAAAAGTACCTGGCTGCAAATGCAAGCAATCCAAACTCCAAATATGAAAGGTACAGGAAATAATGTACAGATGGGAAATGGTAGACTCATGCAACATGCTCCACATGTAATCTAAGGAAGAAAACCTTTTGGATTTACTCTTTTTCTCGCTTTTCATCATTGGTGTGTCCTACTTTTTGCTTTAGGATTAAAGGCCTGACATCAGATTTAATTGGCCAGATGGACAGCACTTCTGATGGTATGGAAGGTATTTTCTATCTAACGTGAGGTACAACAGAACAATTATCTTTGACTTTATAATGAATATACAATATGAATGGTCCTTCTGCTTGTGTAGATGACTGGGAGATGAGCCACCAAGATGAGTATGACACAGAGAAATTGACAGGACTGGAAGATTTTGGGCTCCTGCTCCGACCACTCGGTTTGACTGAGAAGAAGCTGGTACCAGACCCCATTGCCTTTACAGAGCCAGATCCACTTGGAGCGCTAGTTTACAGTTCAGCTTTTCCTTCAAGAGCAACAGTTCCCAAAGGTATTATTTCATTTTGTTTTGTTATACAAAGAACCAATTGCTGTGGGTTTTTTTTTAAGTTAAAACAGAATTATAGAAACTCGGATGCATAAAATGATGTCTTTTAACAGGTACAGGTACAGAACTCAAAACAAAATGATAAAAAAAAAATGTGTCTGCATACTTGTACATAAACTGCCAGGCATTCACAAAGAATCAAGCCATAAGTACTCAGAAGCTTACTGTCCACTGTTTTTATGTTTTAGTGAATGGTTTGCTAAGTTTTTAGACTTGTAACACACACCCACATTCCCTCTGTGCATGTTGGCAGCAGGACCCTAGGATCAAAACCTAGTTTTATTCACTGCTGGGTGGTGATTCATCGCTCACTTATCATAGCGCGACATCTGAAACACAAACAGTACTTCCAGCTGTCTTATTGGATCTAGGATTGTGAATATCTTGCACGCCCACACTACATAAGTGTTTTTAGATTTTAACATCCCATTCAAAACAATTTTTTTTCCTTTTAATGTTTTAATTTAATGTTTTTACGTATTTCTTCCCCAATAGGGAATGCCCTTGTCGAGCAGAAGGCCTGTTTGAGCCTTGGACAGCAGGCAGTATCACTGAGGGACTCTCATGATAGACTGAAAGCATTAAGGAGAGTCACATCCACAGCACAGATTCTGCTTGCTTACAGCATCGTGATGAAAGCGCTGTCCCAGACTGCTTCAAGGCTAGTATGACTATAAGATCAACAACATTTTCTGTATTCTTTTTTTTAATCTTTTCCTTTACAGAGTGGTTTCATGAGTCCTTTTCTGTTGTCATCTTCAGTGCATCAGTGAGTAGCCAGTCTAACGGACTCGAGTCCTTGGGTCTGGCAGACATCCGTATTCTGGTGCGTTTGATGACTTTAGCGGCAGGTGGCAGGGCTCACACCTGCGTGGACGGTCGGGCCAGTATGAGAGGGCTGGCAACAGATGGCAGCAACTCCACCTGCCTCACCTTTCTTACCTCAGCCATTGGCAGCGTGGTGTCCCACAGTCCTACTGCTTACAGAGAGCTGGTGGAGATATGCACTCAGGTAGGTTTGGTCCTGTCAGTCTGCTGATTATAGATAATTCAGGTTTTGATTTCTAAAAGCTTGATAATGTGATGTGATCTAGTTTAATATCAGGTTCAGTTCAGTCTCGTGTGCTATTTTGGTGTGTTGAAGGTTTAAGTAATTCTAGCCTTCATCGGCATCTAGTAAAGGATGTCCTCTTTAAATTTTTATTCACGATCTAGCTGAGTGTGGTCTACAGATAAAGATAACACAAGTTATAACAGAAAAGTACAAAATTAGTTTCCCAGTTGACCGCTATATTTTGCACGAGTCACCGGAAAACACCGAAGAACAACTACAAATAAACTTAGTCCAAATTTTTAATTTCATAACTACAACACTTTACTCTGTTGTTTGACTGAACACAAACATCAAAACAGTATTTATTTATTAATATAGTTTGACTGAGCTTAAAGAAATTCTAAAAACGTGAACGTGTGTTAATATTATTTCTGTTAGGACCTGATGGCAGCAGCTACAGGGGTTAATATTGGAGCCATCAGTGACCCACAACAAAGAGCATGCCTGAATGCCAGCTTAACAGCTGCAAACCCGGGAGCCCAGCAGCAGAGGGACTATCATGACCAGACGCCGCCAACGTTCCTGGTCACACAAAGTCTGGTGTCCCTGCTCACTGAAAAGAGCCATCACTGTTACACCCCAGACAAAGCTGAACACGAGACTAATGGTGAGAGAGAGAATGTGTTTGTTATACTGGGTGCATTGCGTGTAATCATTTATTGCAGTGTTACTAAAGTAGCTCTCCTCTGGCTCAGATGCAGGAAACCAAGGGGGCTCTTCCTCTTTGACTCCCTCCTCTTTGCCACACCTCAGTGCCAAAGTTGGCCCTCTGGAGCTGGCAAATGCATTGGCAGCATGTGTCCTCTCTGCTCGGCTAACCAGTAAACACCGCCAGTGGGCAGCACAACAGCTGGTGCAGGCTTTGGCTGCCACAGGAAGGGACAGTTCTCATCGACCTCAAACGTACAGTGACCTGGCTGGTGACCTGCGGAAATGCCCTCTTAAGAGACTGGAAGGACATTACAACAAGGTGAGTCATATGTGCATTCTTTTTTTGTTGTTGTTGTTGTTGTTTTGTGTGTTGTGTAAGATGTGTTTTGTGGTTTGTTTTGCTGGAAAGATTGAGTTTGATCTTCTCTATTATCATAGGCCTGCTGCTAAAAAAAACCCAAAACAAAAAACAAACAAAAAAAAACCAAAACACCACTTAGAATATAAATGATTGCACTCACAGCTATAACTATGACTTTATACCACAGTATGCAGGTCAAAATTCTACTTTACATTCACCAAATTGGAGATTATTTTAGTGGTACTTATAGAAACCTTCTTCATAGAAAACACTTGTAGGAAGAATGAAGTTTCCTTGTATCTGTCTTGATCTTGGGATCTTGCATTTCCCAGGTAAATATGAAATATATAGTAAAATGAGTTGGCATGTTCTCCCTCTGCCTATGTGGGTTCACTTCCAGGTACCCACATCAAAGACATGCTCAGTGGTTGATTAGTAATTCTGTTTCTGTGCGTTAACCCTGTGATGAACCTGCCTCTCGCCCCGTGATAGCAGGGATAGATTCAATCTTCTTGTGGCCCTGAATTAGATCAGCAGTTAAGAAGACGGATGGATGAGTGGATGCAAATTAAAAATACGTTTTCACTGTTTCTCTTCTGTTTAGGTGGCCAGCTGTTCCTGGAGCAGTGAGCAGAGTTTGTTGGCTACATGTTCTCAGGACAAAGTGGTACAGCTATGGAGCATTAGCCACAACACCGTGGAGTTACAGACCACCTTCTCCTGTATTACCAGGTTATACTTGGATTATTGTAGTTTTGCATTTTATACACAGATTTATCATTTTATGTTTATTTTCTGGATCTAACTACCAAAGCCTTAATTTACATTACAAAGCCTAATATACTTGCTCATAAAGTTTTAATTATACTGAATGGACTGGTGTTGCTGTAAACGTATCCCTTTTCCTGTTGATACTTGCAGTAAGACAGACCGATCAAGCAGTGAGAGGGCCGGCAGATGTCATCACATGTCTCCTGTGTACTGGAGTACAGGGGGGAACTTTTTGGCTGCCCCTGAGAACAAACACATCAACATCATGAACATTAGAGGTAGTTCCTACAAGTCTTTTTTTTTTTTAGGTAGTGTCTTATTTTTCAGTTACTTGCAGCTAATAATAAAAACATAAAGTTTATATTTAAGTTCTGTAATAATGTCAGATTAACGAAGAACTCTTTCTTTCAGTACTCTGCATTTTATATTATAATAAAAAGGATAAAATAACTAAAAATATAATTTACTGCACCAAACATGGAAGGGAAAAAAAAGCTTGGTTTTGTTTCATATCAAGCTTGAATACCTGATAGTTACATTTCTTCAAAAAAAATAATAATTATAAGTAGTATCAGTATAAATAATAGTGTAATAACAATTTAAGGTGAAAATAGAGAAAATGTAGAGAAAAATTCTCACTTTCTGCAGATGAATATGACACGACTGACAGTATCAACGCACATTATTCTGTGACCTGTCAAACAAAAACACAGACTTCAGCCCATGTGACTGTGTTTCTGCTGCTTTTTAGGATCACTCTGTCATGTGGAGAACCAGGGTTCTCGGGTCACTGCTCTTTGCTGGGCTCAGGCCTTCAGTTTGTGGGTGCTTGACCAGCCTGCAGCCTGTAAGAACAGACCCGCTGAGAGCCTGTTGGTGGGACGGCTGGATGGCTCCCTCTGCTGGCTGCAGGTCACAATGCAGGAAACAGACCTGCTTGTGAGGAGCACTGAGCTCACCGCCTGTCACAGGAACGAGGGTAAGCAGAGTCTTACACACAACTGTTGCTGCTTAAAAACAAAGCTGGTGACCAAAATTGAGTCAATATATTAACAGGTGTTAAAATTCACTTACAAATTGACTCAGATTTATGGTTTGGAAATCGGAGAAACTGCTAACCTGTTCCTGCCTTAATGCTATGCTAAGTGCCTGCTTGCTCTAAATTCATAAATATAGATTATGAAGACTTACAGACTTAAGAGTGATATCTATAAAATATTCTTAGTAAACTCTCATCATCCAGAAAAGTTGAACTACTCACTTCCGAGACTCATCACCTCATATGTCCTCTAGCCCCCCAGTGTGTAGCCTGGCACAGTGAGGACAAACCGTTTGCAGTGGGCTATCCCAGTGGAAAGATCCTGTTGTCCACAACAGAGACTTATGAGAACGAGCAGCCCGTAGTGCTGTCTCTCTTCCAGGTTTGCCATCCACACTCACTCTAACTGTGATATATTAGTGAGCAATTCAGAAAATTTGGTCTCGATATTGTGGCGGTTTTTGGTTTTTTTTTCTCTTTTGAAAATAGAAAGTCATCTGTCATGTTTTTTATCTTTTGCTGTGCCACATGATTTCACTTTCCTCACATGAGAGGCTTACTGACTGCTCAACTGCCCTGCTCTTTTCTATATAGGACAGCGTGTGCTCCTTAAAGTGGGACCCCACAGGACACTTGCTGCTCTGTTTGGGGAGGTCAGAGGTAGTAAAGGTACTGGGACGCTCCGGGAGCTCCTGGGAGACCTTCCACAATCTCTTCCACACCAGTACTGTTAACATTGCCGAATGGTGTCCGCTCCCTGGCAGAGCACCTGATCCCAAACTAATGCTTGCTGCGTATGTTTAATACATTTTTCCTTCATTTTATATACCAGTAACTACCGACAAAAAGTTATGTAACGTTTTAGAGAAGAAGAAGAAGAAGAAGAATTCATGTAGGTTTAATGCTGATCACTGATTTCTGTCTTTCTTCTCCATGTTTCGATAGAGGTTGTCAGAATGGCTCTGTGTATGTCTGGACACTACCACAGGGGGGCACTGTTGTATCGTTGCCCAGCATGTTGAACAGCTCCCTGAGCCAGGACAGAGGCACTGAGACCAAGGTGAGTTTGGATCTGCTGCTAGAGCTCTTTGGTGCTGTTAATTTTATATTGTTGCTTTCATGAAATCACCTGTTTGTGTAACCGATTTTATCTTATGAAATTGTCTTTCTTCTTCTCTTTACAGCCGGATAGTGCAAAGTGTACATTTGTACTTCATGGCCACATTATGGCAGTGAAGTCCCTTTCATTTTGTTCCAGTGGATTAGCTCTAGTGTCTGGCGGGATAGGGGGTCTGCTCAACATCTGGTCCCTACAGGTCAGAAAAAAGAGATTATTTGTGTTTGCCTTTTAAATTAGTGCCAACATCCCTAATTATTAAGTCCATCTGCTTTGTGTTTTAACGAAGGAACTGCTTGCCGTGATTCACTGCAAAACTGTAATCCATGTGTTTCTCTCTGCTTGTTACAGGATGGTTCGGTGTTACAGACTGTTACCGGTTTGGGTTCAGTTGTCAGCACTACGTGGATACCAAACATGGGGGTTGCTGCCTGTTTTGGGAGGTCAAAGGTAATTTGGATCACTCAAAGCCCTAATCTGTGTGGCCAGTATATCTCATTTATTTCTATATTTATAATAACGTTAACATCTATGATCATTTTAATTCCCTCAGTGCTGCGTGGGTAGATATAACTGTTCTGTCATTTCCCAGGATGTTTTGTTGATCTGCTGCACCCCTGACTGGATCAACCAAAATCACGTGCTAGCTTCCTGTCGTATGGTCCTCAGAAGCCAAAACATCTCTGGTCTAAATCGGGCACCTTGTTTGGCTGTCTTCCTGGAGAGGCTGCCCCTGCTGCTGCAGGAGCAGTACAACTATGAGCGGGTAATTTATTTAAACTGCACGTTGAAGCTGCGTTGGAGCTGTTTCCTGTTTTACAACTGAGACATGACTTCGAATGTCTTCTCTGCAGACCCATGTGGGAGCTGGCGACCAGCTCGTCCACAGTGCCTTCCTGCAGAGCCTGGCCTCCTTGACAGTTGGGTTGTCCTTAGAGAAACACCTGTGCTGTTACCCACACCCGCCACACCACACTTACCCTGATGCTCACTCCTGCCCTCCAGAGTGGACCTGGCTAGTCACTTACGCCACCACAGTGCGCAGCGCTGAGGCTATAGCCAGTGGCACTGCCTTCCCTGAAGCCTTCATCGTTTCAGAATTTCAGGATGTGCACGACAATAAAATTGCCAAGGCACTGGTGAGCAGGGACATTCTTTTTGATGCTGTTGCTTTGTCTCTATTATGTTATAGTCTCTCTTGAATTGACTTTTTGCAACTTTATGCTCTCCTTTGTCCTTTAGGACAATAGCAAGTGGAGTTTCAGGATGGATGAGCAGCTGATGTCGTGGGCCACCAGTAGACCGGAGGTAATAGTTGTGCCATTCTTAAAAACAATTCAGGTGTGAAGGAATCCAAAAAGACAAACATTAGGCCGTTCAATTGACTGAAAGTGCGACGTGCCCTCCTGTGTTTCTAAGGATTGGCAACAAGGGGGAAAGAGTGAGGTGTATCTGTGGGGCAATGGACGTTTCGGGCAGCTGGCTGGAATGGGAACCAATCTTATGATGCCTACACTGGCACCCTCTCTGTTACAGACACAGCAGGTACTGTTTCACTCAGGGTGCAGTCTTTGTTCCTGATTGCTGCTCTTTTGTAATGCTACTTCGCTTTTTTGGGCGATTCCACTGTCTTTCAGGTTGTGTGTGGTCAGAACTGTACCTTTCTGCTCCAGTCCAATGGGACTGTACTGGCTGTAGGAGAAGGACAATATGGCAGACTGGGCCAAGGGAATTCTGATGATCTCTATGTTCCCACTATTATCTCTGCTTTTCAAGGTAAAGTATTCCCAAGAGGGTCTGCGCCCCCAGTCTGCACTGGTCTTCTGCCTTTGAATGTCTGTGGGGCTTTTTTGT
This sequence comes from Etia nguti, assembly GCA_015106755.1. Taxonomy (NCBI): domain Eukaryota; kingdom Metazoa; phylum Chordata; class Actinopteri; order Cichliformes; family Cichlidae; genus Etia; species Etia nguti. The sequence continues at coordinate 69,016 of VUQG01019069.1, forward strand.
TGTTTTTTGAGTTTGGAAGGAAAACTAGTTTCCTTGTAGTACTGCAGTTGGATGTATTCACTTGTAATTAGGCCTAACTGTTAATTTCCCTTAATTTGTATCAGTTTAATTGACACTTATCTGTGGGCAGGGTATGTGGTGACACAGCTGGTGACATCTTGTGGGTCAGACGGACACTCGATGGCCCTGACTGAGACTGGGGAGGTATTCAGCTGGGGAGATGGAGATTTTGGAAAACTGGGTCATGGCAACAGCGAAAGACAGAGGAGACCCAAACAGATAGAGGTGCTACAAGGAGAAGAGGTCGTTCAGGTATCGAGGAAGTAATTGCACCAAACTTGTCATGTGGTATTTTAATGTTTTTTGTTTTTTTTTAAATAGATGAATTTAACACAGCTTTGCTTTGTTAGCTCGCGTGTGGCTTTAGGCATTCTGCTGTGGTTACAGCAGATGGGAAGTTGTTCACCTTCGGTAGTGGTGAATCTGGCCGTCTGGGTCAAAGGTCGACATCTAACAAAATGCTACCTGAAAGGGTGGCTGCACTAGAGGGATATCATGTTGGACAGGTAAATAATGGACAGCATTTGCTTTGAATGTAAAAGACTTTAAATGTAAGTTTTTATGCTGAAAAAAATCAAACTTTGGTTACGTTTCTCAGGTGTCATGTGGTCTCAATCACACTTTGGTGCTGTCTCTTGATGGCATGATTGTGTGGGCATTTGGAGATGGAGATTATGGTAAATTGGGAACTGGTTCTTCCACAGCAAAATACTACCCTCAGGTAGGTCAACGCTACCAAGGATTCACTTTTAGGTAGGAATCCTGGAAGGACAAAAAGGTTATGTTTGTCGTGTTTTTTTTCTGTTTGTAGAAAGTTGAGCAACTTTGCAATAAGGGGATTAAGAAGGTCTGTTGTGGAACTCAGTTCTCTGTGGCCTTGGCCTGTGATGGACATGTCTACACATTTGGTCAAGGTACATTTTACTGTCAAAGTCAAACATGTTATGTAAACCGAACAGTGTTTGCATTATTGGTTGAAAATAGGGGTGGGTTTTGATTATCGATTTATCGATTAAAATCGATTCTAGTTTGGATAACGGGATATCGATTCATTAAAATCCTGAATCGATTTTTAAATATACATTTATTTTGCCCTCAGGTTAAACCTCACAAAATTTCGACAACCACCAAACAGCTAAAACAGTAAATGAGAGCAGGTACACGGATTCTGCACTAAGACGTAAACACAAGGCGCGGAACCGCCGACGCATCAGAATCAGTGAGCTGTCAGCTTTCTCACCCGAAGGCACGGACACAGTCAGGGCTGAAACCCGACAGCTCACTGATTCTGGTGTTTCGGCAGGTCCATGCTTTGTGTTTACGTCCTTTTTGCGCTAGATTCTGAAGCTGTAGGTTTTATAAAATCACACTTCATGCAGAGCTCGTTGTCTCTCTCTCTCTCTGTGTGTACTTCAAGAACAGTTTCCCGTCTAAAAATCTCTGTTTTCTGCATTATTCGCTTGCTTATTACGCACAAGTCTACTGTTGTTTACAGCGCTGTCGGCCGCTGTTTTGTTCCTTTTACTTACTTCTGACAAGAAAGCCTCATTTCTGCTGTTCAGTAGGCTACTGAACAAATTT